>JAQZBX010007018.1:0-51573 GCA_029593785.1 Cabassous unicinctus
GATTTTACCTAAGGGCAACTAGCAATGCATCTGAAAAAAGACCTTGACCAAAAGGGGGAAATATTAAATACAAAAGAGTTTTTATGGCTAAGAGATTTCAAAGTGAGTCGAGAGGTCATTTCAGAGGTTACGCTTCTGCATGTCTCAGCAGGATCCCATTGACTGCCACAGTAAGCAGTGCCTCAAACAGCGGGACTCCTGAGGGTTCTGGAGACACCTAGACACTATAAGCAGGGCAGGCAATCTGAGGAATTCGGCCTTTCCGTGAGCCTTACTTTGGACTTTATGCACCCTAGCCTAACAGAGTTAGACAACGTTATAGTTTCCCTACACATGGCTCTTCTGCCCCTTTTATTTGAACCTATAATTAGCACTATACTTGTTAAATATATGTCCCAGAGACTTAAATCTTTGGTCCATTCATATGCCGGTTGAGCCCTGAATTTCAGCAGAGTTGCAACACCTACTCTCCAGTTCATTGGGCTCACTCAGGACAACTAACAAGGAGATGATGATGGACAACACCCATCCCAAGGAACAGACAGTGTTTGCAACTGCAAGCAAAATAGTTCCATCCATCTGCCCTATGGGATCTAAGCCCCCTATCAATTAGAAATAGTGGGCATCACCATCCCCAAACCCTCAAGATTGGGGAATGAACAATGGATTAAAGTAGACTTATTATTACCCTATTAATCTACTAAAGACTAGCAATGGAAGAACTTTTATCACTGATATAAGGGCAGTGGCCACCAGAGGTCTGGAAGGGAGGGAGAGGGAAGAAAATGTGTAATATGGGGGCATTTTGGGGACATTGGAATTGTCCTGTATGACATTGCAATGATGGATACAGGCTATTAAACATTTTGTCATAACCTATAAAATTGTGTGGGCCAGAGTGTAAACTATAATGTAAAGTATAGTCCATGATTAGTAGCAATGTTTCAATATGTGTTTACCAGTTGTAACAAATATACCACATTAATGAAAGATGTTGTTATAATGTGGGAGGGAGTGTGGGAACGGGAGGTGGTGGAGCATATGAGAATCCCCTGTATTTTTTATGTAACATTTATATAAACAAAAACTCCTGTAAAAAATAAAAAGAGAGTGGTGGTGACAGTCACCACGATTGACTACACAATGGCCATCCCTCTCCCCACCTCCCTACCCTTTTTCCACTTCATTATTCGTAGAGCGCTGCCTCCTACAAGAAAAGATGCAAATTGCAGAAACTCACTCTCCCTCCTGTCCTTGCAGCTACACATAGACATATGATGCATTCTTGGCCAATGAGCTGCAATGGGTGGTTACTGAATGGCTTCTTTGAGAAATTTTGCTCATTATCTTTGCATAGAGACATTTGTTATTTCACAATTATATTTGTAAAATATTTTAGAGCAAATTCACTTGTGTTATCAAGTCCTCAGATTCTTTTTCTGAGAATCAAAGTAATATACTGATTCATAGTTCCCTTGTCTGAAAAAACACTACATCAAAATCTCTAAATAAAACCTGTGGCTCACATCAATCCTCCCATTTGCAGGGACTGATGAGATAGAATACACATATCATCAAAATTGGCTGTTTACATTTTTACATTCCCTCTGTTCTTCTTATGTTATAACATTCTATTAATGCCAAAGGCAGTTTAATATTAAGAAGTAAGTACAGATATTAGGTTTAAACAGAACTAGTTTCAAATCTGGCTCTAACACTCTGTTGTATGTCCTCAAACAACTTCTACTTAGGCACTCCATGCCTCAGTTTTGTTATCTATTAAATGAGAATAACAAGTCCTTGTAAGGCTATTGTGAAGAATAAATGAGGAAATGCATATGTTCAATAAATGTTAGAGATCTTTTCCTTTTTTGTATCTCCTAATGATTAAGTGGAGGCAAATATTTAGATAATTTTGGAAAATATCCTGGTTATCTGAAAGATTATTTAGGCTTATTCATAAAAACGTAATTAAGAACAATTTTGATGCTGTGTTGTAGTATACTTTGGTTTAGTATCAAGTTTTTGCTTCTTTTGGGACTCTTTGTAGTTTGTTTCTTTAAGATTCTTACATTATGTTGTTTACAGATGAGCTTAGACTATAATTTTTTATTTCTAAAAAAGAATTGCTTTTGGTCTGCTTACTCCCTTCCTGTTTATGGTATCAACAGAAGTCACTGTCAAATGGTAGCAAATTATGACACCAAATGAAACATGAAGGGTATTCATTGTGTTCTATCTTGCACTGATTGGTTCTTTAAAAACCAGGGACGATTTTTCTCAGAGATTCTCAAGTAAATTCTTACTGAATTTGAATCTATATTCACTGATTGATAGTATCAGATTTTCCTTTGTGTGTGTGTATGTGACATGAAGCAACCATGACATTAAACAGTGATCTATCTGCAAAAGAAATCAGACTATTGATAAATGAAAATCAGTCAAAGAGTCCAATTATAAATCTGATTTACTCTGATCCTCCCATTTGGTTTTATTTTCATGAGTATCTCTTTGCCTGGAAATTTCAAGTGTATCTACTGAAAGCACATGTTTTAACGGCTCTGAGCTTAAGGATCTTCTGAGTACAGAAGTTTAGGAACTGAGACAGCAAAGGTATGAGATCAATAAAAGTCAATGTACCCAGGACAGATTTCTCAATTATATGCTATTTTATAAGGCTTATGATTTCTAAAAAGAGAGACAAAATTAAAATAGTCTTTGGAAATTTAAAACAGAATTGTAATTTCCTGCCAAATAAATGTTGATTTAATTTTGACATTGGGTATCTAAAATTGGCCTCATCATGTGTCATCCAGAACCAAATTTATCCCAGTTAGGTTTAAGTAAATTGCTGGTAAATATAGTGTCAGAACAGTAATTAAGATGGGAGGAAAATGATTTTTTTAAAAAAACCATGTATTCCAATATTTTAAGAATTATGTGGCACAGTTAGCATTGCATATTTTACAAGTAGAGAGCTTGATATCCTGGTATCTTCCCTCTTCCTTTAAACATACAAGGCGATTGTGGATGCAGTATATAGATATAAAGAAAGTTTCTGAAAAGCATTTTTGACTCATCAAATAACAAAGCTGGAAATAGTTTGTCTGAACCAACCAACTAATTTCACATAAGTGGAGACTGAGGCCCAGAAGTGACTTATATTGAATGACATCAATGCCAAGTAGTATAAAAATTGTAAAACCAAATTAGATAAGCAATCATTGTTATCAAATTAATGACATGTGAACATTAACTGATGGGAGAAACTTAAAGGAAATGGTCTTTCAGATATACTTGATACAGAAAAGAGGAGATATGAGGGGATGACAAGAAAAGGACAGAAAATTATTGCTAGAGGTAGACAGGAGTGGGCGAAGTTAGTCTGATGTAGATGACCTTGGTGGTGTTTGGGATTAGCTGAGCTCAATCCACGTTTTCATCGTTTTCACTTCTTGGTTTCCACTAGTTTATTAATAATTTTTGTCCATTTTCACACATGACTTTTACACTTGACTAAGCATTTCATATGACCTTCATAAAATGGCATCATCACTATTTTATGGCGAAGAATCTGAAGCTCAAAGAGGTCATGTGTTTATCTAAAGACATGCAACAAGGACTTGAAGGGAATTGCTTTTAGGTCCTTGACGCTAACTCTAGTGCTTATTCTACTGTGTCTTTTTGTTTCTTTAAAATAACCACTAATATTTGAGTAATTTATTTGAGTAATATTTATAGTTTATATAGCACTTTTATGTATATTATCCAATTTGTGCTTCACACTGAGGCAGAGATAGAGAGGCTGTAATTATCCTCAATTATAAATGAGGTAATTGAAACTCAAATAAATTAAGTGACTTTCTAAATGATGACATTGGAATCCAGATATCCTGACACCATTAACTAATTAATTAAACACATATTTAGACAAATACCCAATATGTGTCAATTTCTATGTTAAGAGTTATGGGCCTAAAAGGAAGAAAGGCCCGTGCCTTCATGGAACTTGCATCCTAATGAGAAGACACAGAATAAAAGGAAAGAAATATGAGAGTGATAAGGGTGCTGGGAGAAAGTGTAACTTCTCAGGATGGATGGTGTTTGCTTCTTTGGATGAGATGGTTGGGCAAGGCTACCTTGAGGAGTGAACATCTGAGCTGAGAAGTGGCATAATAATATATCCTAAAAAAAGGGACAGGAATTATACAAGCCTGGGGTGGGGGTTGGGGAATAATCACTGAAAACATTTAGTATGTGTCAGACAGAGTTCCAAGTCCTTTTAACATATGAACTCCTTTAATCGTCACAGCAATCGTTTAAGGTAGCTACTATTATTATTCCCAAGTTAAAAATGGGGGGAATTGAGGCACGGAGAAGTTAAGGAAGTTGACCAACATCACATAGTTGGAGAGTGGCAGAGCCAGGGCCATGATTACATGCCAGCAATCAGTGTTCCTAATATATTGCACACTACGGGCTGCTGGAGGAGCAGGAGGAAGGGTGGCATGTCTGAAGCCATCATGGGAAGGAAGGAGTGTAGACAAGCTGAGGTCAAAGAGGGGCACAGGCCACATAAGGCTTATGGACCTTTGGAATGAGCTGGGATATTATTCTACAAACTATGGGAATTCACTGGAATATTTCCATCAGGGTAGCCATGAGAGCTGATTGACCTGTATCACCTTGCCAATTTCTCCCTAGTGCTTGGTGCCCATATTCCGGAACTGCTTTTGAGTTCAGTTACTATCAGCACTTCCACCTCTGAAAAGAGGTGGGGAGAGAGAGGAAAAGGCTAGAAAGGTACATGGGTGTGGTTGGTAACAGCTGGAGCTGAGGCTAACAGAATACACTAATGTATGCAAACTCACCAGTGAAACACTGGGAAATGTGATACAATATAGATATTGGCAGATAGTGTTAGGCCAACACAGGAGAGCAGCATGTGATAAAAGCACTATAAGTGGTCATTTCATTTTAATACCCTTGGTATAAATCCTTGCCACTGATGGTGCAGTTATGGATATTTATTAACAGGTACATTTATGCTTCGTTACTCAAAGTTGTTGGCATGTTGCCATTCAGATTTACGTCTCTTCAAAGAGATGTGTTTATTATTAGTGCTTCAGGACAGTATATTGAGCCCCAAGTGTAGAATAACAAATGATGCACACATGAGATCAAGGGGGGAAGATGTTATTTTCAGTATTGAGCTGAGTTATATAAGGTAGTTATCTCTCAGGACATGGTAAGCACATGGTGCTTAGGTGGATATTTGGTATGTGCTTGGGAGAGTATTTAACAGAGGTATTGAAAGTTAAAGGGAATAAAAAAAAGGGAATCACTAGCGATTAGGGAAATGCAAATCAAAACTATAATGAGATATCATTTCACACTTATTAGACTGGCCACTATTAAAAAGTCAGAAAACTATAAATATTGGAGAGGATGTGGAGAGGTAAGAATGCTTATTCACTGTTGGTGGGAATGTAGAATGGTACAGCCACTGTGGAGGACTGTTTGGCAGTTCCTAAGGAAGTTGAATATAGTCTTGCCATGTGACCCAGCAATACCATTTCTAGTTATATACCCAGAAGAAATGAGAGCAGAGACGCAAACAGACATCTGCACACAGATGTTCATAAAGGCGTTATTCACAATTGCCAAAAGTTGGAAACAATCCAGGTGTCCATCAACTGATGAATGGATAAACAAATTGTGGTGTGTACACAAGATGGAATATTATGCAGCAGTAAGAAGAAATGAAGTTGTGAAGCATTTGACAACATGGATGAACCTGAAGGACATTATGTTGAGTGAAGCAAGCCAGACACGAAAGGACAAATACTGTATGATTGCGCTATTACAAACTAAATATACTGTGTAAACTCGTGGAGTTAATAATTAGAATATAGGTCACCAGAAAATAGAAGGAGGGTAAAGAATGGAAAGCTGAGGGTTTATCTGTGCAGAATTGTTAAAAAGGTTGTTTGTAAATCTTTGGAAATGAATAGAAATGGTTAAAGCATATCATGGTGTTTGTATCTAGCAGTGCTATTATATGGATATGACAGTGGTTGAAAAGGAAAGAAAATCTAAAGTCATGTATATTATTAGAAGGAAAGCTAAAAACTGTAACATGGGACTGTATTAAATAGTAAAAATTCATGTAAAACATGATTATGGGTGATATTGCATATATAAGACTATTTTTACAAAATATAAATACAAATATATTAGAGACAAGGAAGAAGAATAGCAGCTATGTATGCCAGGCGAGGCATAGAGAGATTGAGAGGTGATAAGTTTTTTGTTTGTTTATTATTATTATTGGAATAATGAAAGTGCTCTAAGAGTAATTGGGGTGATGCATGCACAAATGTGATTACACCAAATACCATTGATTGTGCTCTTTGGATGGATTTATGCTTTATTAATATATATCAATAAAATTGAAAAAAATTAAGAAAAGAAAAATATGAATGTATTAAAAAAAGTTAAGGGAAATGTACATATCCCACTCTTCTAAAATCAAGGTTTTTAAAACAATTTTCAGCAGTTTGCATTATAGATTTTATAATCCTTTTAGCATCTTAAAAACAGAACTTGCAAAGAGAGATTTAGTGACATTCAAACCAAGCAAATTCGTTGAAAAACAAAGATCATGCAAGAATATCTTTCCTAATGGAAAGGCTGAGATGAATAAAGACCCTTAAGACCAAAAATACTAAAAAGATTAAGCCAATTGAGTTCCAATCAGCATACTTTTCTGCAGGCACAAGAGTATTTTTAGCAGTGTTCAATGAGGTTTTTTTTCCTTTCTCATGATATCTGGGTGATGAAGTGACTATGATACTATTACAAAATGGGAAGAAAAGCTGATGGCACTTCTCTCCCTCATTATTTGCAGCACTTCCTTCAGTACAGTTGGTGGTCTTGTTACAGGCAGAAGAGCCCACTCAGCATATCCAGTATTAGTTATTTCCTACTTATAAAGTTGCATCTGGGAAAGATTGAAGATGAATGTATTGAGAGCGCTGAGTATCACAGATGAAGCTCACGGGAGTGCAAGTGTGGCCACATTTTATTTCTGGTAGTAAACCTTCCTCTCCCTTTCTCCCTGGACCTTGAAAGACTTTCCATGAGCATCTAGGTGGGTACCGTCCTTATTTAACAAATCTGGCTTCCAGGTTGTCTGCTTGGTAATTCTCTCAGAATCACCAATGTGCCAAATACTTGCAGCTGTTCTTGTATGATTGTCGACTTAACTATAAAATGTGCCTCCTGACATTTGCTTGTCAGGGGAGCTTTGGCAGGGTTGATAAGAAGAACAAAAGGTAATTCTGTATCAGTTAAAATACGTCAAAATTTAATTGTTTTAGTTCATTCCCTATTCAAATAACTCCTGAAACTTTGCCCATGTGTTTTCTATGTGAAAACGCTGGACACTTTTACTGCCTTGGGCATTTTTGGTGCTAAGGTAGATCCATTTGACCCTGTTTTATACAGGTGTGATTTCATATTTATAAAATTATTGTTTTTCTCCCTTTGTGATAAGGCACAGGACATGGTACTGAAGAGGGATGGAGAATAATTACCATTACCAGTTGTGGGAAAACATAGATATGACAAAAATATCCTGCTTCCTTGGGGCCCTGGGGATAAACTACCATGATTTGGAAGTACTTTGTGAATTTACAAAGATCTTCAAGACCAACTATAGTTTATCGCATTAAATTTTCTTGATTTTTAGCAATCGCAAATGTTTAAAGCTTAACTTAGCATGCCCTTCTAGGCTTTTTAATTAGATCTGTATATACAAGCACAAAGCAGTGATGGAACTTTTATGAATTGTTTTCAGATTTAACAGAAAGAAAAAGAAAAAAACACTTTATCTTTTTATTTGGTAGTTTATTTACTATGGGGATTGAGGTGAATATAAAGGAGAATTTTCTTCTTTTTTCAGAATATATTGAACATTTTAAAACCTCTTTACAGTACTTGACTTTGATGCCATTCTCACTATACATGTTAGAGCATGACATTTTCACTGCCTGTTATTAGAATAAACTTCATAAAATAAGAAAAAACTCTAATATTTTATTTTGTTTTAGAAGGAATGTGTATATTTTCCATTTAATGTTATCTGCTGGTAATTCAGCTTCTAAGACAATCATAAGCTCTCCTTTTATAAACCTGAGAGCGTATCAATTGGGTGTTATGTTGAGTTACTTAAGGGCAATAACTATGGAACAAAGTTTAAAAGTTTTACAATCTCTGTTTGTCACTCAGAAACTTTCCACCTGGATAATTTTTCTTCCTGTATCACTAGAGCATGTCTCATCTCTACCCACTCTTTTTTTTAATATACTTTTTTTTTTTAAAGGAACTTAGATTACATGAATGTTATACAAAAAAATATAGGGGATTCCCATATGCCCTGCTCCCTAGCCCTCCCACAATTTCCCACATCAGCAACATTCTTCATTAGTGTAGTACATTTGTCACAATTGATGAACATATCTTGGGGCATTGCCACTAAGCAATGATTATAGTTTACATTGTAGTTTATACTCTTTCCTGCACATTTTTGCAGGTTATTACATGATGTACAATGGCCTGTATCTGTCATTGAAATGTCATTCAGGATAATTCCAAGTCCCAAAACTGCCCCCCAAATACACCTATTTTTCCCTCTCCCTCCCCTCAGAACCTCCAGTGGCCACTGCCTCCACATCCATGATAAAAGTTCTTCCATTGCTAAATCACCAGTCTACAGTAGAACAACTGTAGTCTACTCTAGTCCATCATCCATTTCCCAATCCTGAGGATTCTGTGTTGGTGATGCCCACTCCACCTCTAATTGAGAGGGGGCTTATGTCCCGTGGGGCAAATGGATGAGACTTTCTTGCTTGCAGTTGCAGACTCTCTCCTTGAGATGGTCGTTGTCATTCATCTTCTCATTAGTTGTCTTGGGTGAGTCCAATGAACTGGAGAGTAGTCTACCCACTCTTACCATCTCTAAACTGATTAATTCTGAATCCCCTGACTTGTATGTGCAATTTTCATTCTTAAATACCTCCAACTAGCTCTCCCTGGATTTTAGTAGAAAGCCCACCAGAATTTGGCTCTGCTCATATCCTGGTATATATCACCCAAAAATATTATTATTTTTGGGTAAATTATTTTGATAATCTCTTCTCTACAATAATCCCTTCTCTACATGTCTCACAGAGATTTGTGATTAGAACATGAGATAACATGTCGAGGTGCTTTTTAATGATAAAGTGCCATATAAATTAAAGGCAATATTCCTGAAGCACAGGCCATATAATGTCATATCCTTGATCAAAAATCTTCAATGATTTTTGCCTATATAATACATTAAAATTTTTCTCTCTCATCTCCCACCTTAAGAAAACCTCTACTCACCTTTCCAATCCTATTTCCCTTTTCTCTCTTTCAGGCATATTTGATTTCAACTATGTTTCCCAATTCTGAGCTTTAATATATGTTAATCCCACTACATAAAGTTTTCTTCCCCACATATTCAAATTGCCATCTATTCATAGTCGTTCACTATCCCTTCCTCCTGCATATGGAAGCATTCCCTCTTATCTAGGAAAAACCATAGCCATTTTTCTATGTTTCATCACATTATTTATTCACTTTATTTAGGGGCAAGACCTGTCTCTTTGTACTATACTCTATATCCCTAAGAGAATCTTTATACCCCAAAGAGCTTAGTACTTACCATTGCACATTCTAGCTGCTCAATAAATGCTTAATTATTATAAAAAAACATATTTGTCTTTTTTCATGAATTTCCTTTTAACAATATTTTGTGATTAGTACATCATAAAAAATATGTTGCTATGATGATGGCGGCAAGTATGTACAAATAGCAATAATTTGCAAAGTTAACTAGATGTCAGCCTTAATTTTTAAAATGAAAATTACATAATAAGCAAATCTTTCATTAAAAAAAAAAACAACACTCTGTGCAAAGAGGATGATCAGTTTTTTCTGACAGTTTCCTCAAGTTAGTAATATATCTTGCTTGGAATTTGTATTTCAGAGACAAGATGCTGGAATGTTGAAACTGAGAGACAAAAAATAAGAGAGAGAAAAGATTTCTGGGTTTTATTTGGAAAGATTTTCCACCTCACTTAATTTTAATAAAAGGTCAAAGTAGTTAATGTCATTAATGCATTTGTATTCATTTATTTTATGGGAAATTAAGTTTTCTTCCTTCATTAAAGAATCCAATACTTATTTGGAAGCATTATACCATACCTAAAAGGCAGTGAAGATGAAGGGAAGAAAGTCGGATTCATTAAGTGGAATCATTCTACAAGTTCGCTCTATATTTCTTACATGTGGATGTTCTAGTTATTATACATGTGTGCAATAAAATACCTCAAAATTTGCCTAGGGGAAGCAGATGTAGCTTAGTGGTTGAGTGCCTGCTTCCCATGTATGAGGTCTTGGGTTCAAACACAGGTACCTCCTAAAAAATAAAAAAATAAAAAAATGAATAAATAAGTAAATGCCTATGAAAGACACACCTCTAATTGCAAATAAAAACAAAAAGAAATAGCAATAAAATTTGCCTAGGACCTCAGCTGGAAGGCTTGAAGTCTAGGGGCTAGAATTGTTTGAAAACTCCACCATGCATCCTTAAGTATGTTTCTGTAGTCTTCCTTGCTGCATGGTGGTGTCAGGTTATCCAGACTTCTTACACATTGACATAGGGCTCCCAAAGCTGGAGAAAGCCAATAAAAGTGTATTACCCTTTTTGACCTAGCCTCAGAAGTCACACAGCATCACTTTTGCTGTCTTTTGTTTGTCAAGGTCCTCATAAAGTTCTGCCCAGTTTCAAAGGAGTTAGGAAATAGACTGCACCTCTTGGTGGGAGAGTGGCAAAGTTCTCTCAGAGCATATAAGATTGAAAATATTGTTGTGGAAATTTTTGGAAAATACAATCTGCTGCAGTGGATATCTTGAAATTTCAACTTAAACCATGGTTTAGGATTAGAAGACCTGAACATAAGTTATAGTTTTAAACCTTGCTTTCAGAATCTATTCCAGACATGTTATTATTCTAGCTTTAATGCCATCTTTTTGTAGGAATTTGTAATTTTTTACTTCTTGGTAAGTTGCCACAGCATTGCTTATATGCTTGGGAGCAACAAACAAAATTAAATGGACATATTTAAACAAGTGTATGCTCTTGCAATAATTTTACCAGCAGTAATGACCAAGTAGAAATAATTAGAATTTTGAATCATATTAAAGTTTTTTGTTTGTTTGGTTTTGTTTTTTCACTGGCCTGATTCAGCAGATGCTAACAAATGTGTAGGAGATATATTCTAATTTCAGTCTACAAATATCCAGAAATGAAGCAGTTTTGAAGGACTCCATGACCTTCAGAGATGGAACTATGCCTTTTCTAGCAAGCCTTTTATTTCTAAGATGTGTGCTACTTCTAGCAAAAGTGGTTGACTCATTAATGGCTCCTTTCTATGTTGTTCCGGATGGTCACAGCATCATTATTGAGAACCTACCTTGTGCAGGGCACACTTTTTTCCTAATTGCTTTGCATAGAGATGAGTGCTTTTATAAGGTTGAAGGCATTGGATGAGGCAAAGACTGCAATTGAGCTAATCAGAGCATAGGTGGGAAGGGGAGGGGGCCAATGATTTTTTTTTAAGAACAGAGCCTACTTCTTTCTTTCTCTTCAAATACAGGTAGATTCTCGAAACTTAATATTTGCTTATGGTTTTATTTCCCTCTGTATATTCATTTCCTCTTTCCTGGTAAAATCCCATAAAAATACACACCCCCAAACACACAAATTAATCTCAAGAAAGAATAAAATGAATATTTTTGTGATATGGGTCCTACCACTCTTAGCACCTGATTTTTCGCACCATTACAAACATTGCAATCATTTGGTATGTTCCTGCTAGCCCTAAATTCGTACTTTATGGAATTAGAGACAGAAATATTTGCTTTGGTGTTCAACTTTAAAATATGTCATGACTTAACCTTTAGGACTTCCCTGATAGGTTGATAGGGAACTTAAGTTCCCTGATAGGTTAACTTAAGTCTATAATTTAAAGAACATTTTATTGTCTACTACAGTTGTTTTACACATTTTAATTTGCTTGAACTTATTGCAGTTTTACTGTGAGTTAATTCTTGCAAAAGGTACCATTAGGAAAACAAAATACAGACCTGCATAATTGTTTCTGTATTTTTTGATATAGATTCGGAGAGCTAAAGTGCAAAATGGAAATGAACTTCTTGCTTCTATAATGGATATTTTGGTCCTTGCCCTCAGAGACATGAGAGGCTGATTATGTAGCGTCAGAAATTGCAAGTCTTACTTTTGGCATTAGTTGGAATGAAGAAACTCAAATGCAGTCACTTATGATGCACTGTCTTCTCCCTACTCATCTTCCATGGCCAAGTAAGATGTTAAATGAGGTGTAAGTTAGGGGCAAGGGGCAACATTCATTGCTAGCATTCTGTGTTATGTCCAATGCTTCAGCTAATTGTTGGTGTTACTAGTATTCAAAAAGAAAGTAGAGGTAAGAGGGACAATGCAAGTGAAAAAAAGGGAAAAATGTGGCCATGTGGGAGGTGAAAGGGAAAAATTAGATTAGAAATACGAAGCAATTCCTGTCTAACTTGTTACATAGTATGATTTGAACATATAGGAAAGGAAATTTCACCCAAAAGAAATAATATGAGTATATTGGCCAAACTGAGTCAAGATTATGGAATTAGAATTTAATTTTTCTCGCTATTCTTTATTTATTTTAATATATTTTTCCTTTAGTGTCCATGGATATGAAACATGTATGTTTACTCTGAAAGTTTTGAAAAATTTTTGAAAGACTAGGCTACACCAAAGCCTAATTTGCTTATTGTGAGCATTTGGCATTTTAATAATATTCCTTTCAAAATTCCTCACATTTTCACATTTAATAATAATGCTTATAATATAATGAATATCTATTTTAAACTAGAAATATTGCTAGGCACACAAACACACACACACACACACACACACACATACACACACAATCATATATATATAAAGTAGATCATTTTTATTTCATTTTACATGCGGTAAATTTGAGGTAAACAGAGTTTTCCCAAAGTTACGTATTTTTTAATTGGCAGGCTCAAAATTACATCACCTTCATAAAAAACTTATCTTCTTTCCTTATTATTCTATTAGTTCTGCTGATAAAAAATAAGTCTTACAATTTAGGATCCTAGTTCTTGTTGTGGCTTTTCCTATTAAGAGAGAAAACTATCTGTAAAGCAGGTCAAGTATTAAGGAGTTCTACTATAAGCAGAAAAAACCTTGAGCTTATGTTAGGATATTTGAAGTTATTCAGGGCTATTACAGTTTTCCTTTGTTCCAATTTTGTCATCTCCGTTAAAAAAATATCACCCATATCTTTTGCCCAATTGGCTAGAAAAGAGTGAAAGGGCCCCTTCAGAAGAATAAATTACAAATGAGAACTTTGTGTTATAGACAAAAATCCGAACACAATAATTTAATTGCTGCCTTAATAATATTGTCAGCAAGCAGGTATAGGTTACATGCTTCATTCTTTCTCCATCTTGTACCTTTACTAACCCTGTTTGCATTTAACACTGACCATGTTCTCCCACTCTTACCACCCATTTGTCAAAATTCTACTCACTGCCAAGACTTAGCTCAAATGCCATTTCACTTCTAAAGTTTTCCCTAACACTAACCCTACTACCAAATGAAACAAGAATCTATTTTGTTTTTCTGTAGCATGCAGCTCTTCCCTTACAACACAGTACATAGTTAGTTAATTATTAGAGTTATTTACAAAGGTCTCTTACCCATCCTTTAAAAGCTGTAGCGTCCTCCAGAAAAACTAGCTTACTGCTATCCTTAATAATGTCTCAAAAGGAAAAAAGTTTGGATGAATCAAAATAAACACTGCCACCTCTGTGTGACTTAATATCCTCAAATATTTTTTGCTATGTTTCGATTGGTGTTGAAATAGCCTATAGGAAATTTTAGCGTGTGCTTTGGACACCGAAGAAGAATATTTTTGGGGAAAATTGTTGTTGTTATGGGCTGAATTGTGCCCCTCCGAAAAATAAAAAAATAAAAATAAATAAATAAAAAGACACTTTCAAGCCTTAAACATCAGTGCTGTGAATGTGACCTCATCTGGATATAACATCCTTGAAGATGTTATTAGTTAAGATCAGGCCAAAGTGGATTAGAGTGGGCCCTAACACAAAGACTGGTGTCCTTTAAGAAGGGGAGAGGAACACAGAGACAAATACAGGGGAGAGGCCATGTGACAACTGAAGTGGAGATAAAAGCCTGATGAATGACCAATTGGTGGAAAACACCAGCAGCTGGGAGGAGGCAAACCTACAAATTTCAGGTTTCTAGCCTCCAGTACTATGAGATAATACATTTTTGTTGTTTTAAGATATTTGGTTTGTGGTACTTTGTTACAGCAGTCATAGGAAATGGAAACAATTGTTAAAAGAAATTTTTTAAAAAATCTAAGTAGTAATGATGGGGGGAATACATCTTTGGATAATTATTTGTATTTAAGTTAGTATTAAGTTAGTATTGCTTGTGAATTACATGTAGATGGGGATGAAGCTGAGAGTGAGGGTTGGCAACTAGACCTTTATGTTTCTAAAGATCGTAATTCCTCCCTGATTTCCACTCACAGATTCACAGATTTCTATTTAGTTTATCTCACAATTATACTACTCAATTTCTCTCTTATTAATTCTCTCAATTAGAGATGTGGTAGTTTTTCTCTCCTCTCTATCTTATGAACAAAATAACACCTTCCATTTCTCTATTCAATAGGTCAGGTTACCTATGTGTATTAGTCAAGAGTTCTCCAGAGAAAAAGAACCAACTATATATATATATATTCTACAAGGATTTGTCGCCCATGATTGTGGGCATGGGCAAGTCCAAATTCCACAGAGCAGGCTGGAGGCTGGAAATCCCTGTAATTGTCATGTTGAAATCTTTAGTACTAGTTACAGGAGGCCAGAGTGGAGTGGAGGATGTAGTGTTAAGGCAGAATTCCTTCTGCTTCTTGAAAACTTCATTTCTTTTTTAAGACGTACACATGATTGGATGAGGTCCACCCACGTTGTTGAGCGTAATCTATCTTACTTAAAGCCAGCTGATTGCAGATGCCATCTACAAAATATTTCTATGATAATGACTAAGCCAGAGTTTGACCAAACAACTGGATGCCATAACCTAGCCAAGTTGACACATAAAATTAATCATCACACTATGACATTGTGTTTCTTTCCATATGTTAGTACTTACAGCTGGCTTTGTCCAATACTAGAATGCAGGCAGTGTTGTACTGTTTGTTTACTGAGCAGAGAACAGTAGTGGGTCCTGTGGCCCTAGCAGATGTATAGAGTGCCCCATTGTGTAACTTAGCTCAGCTATGTGGATATTAGTGTAGGAAGACAAGTCCTTTAGGGACTCCCTCTGATCACCTTAGTGTAGGGCCTGTGTTTGCTGTGGAACCCTGGGACACAATAGGCCACGATAAGCTATTCTTTTTTAAAGTATTAACATTTAGCTCAATTTGTGCATCTCTGAGAAAGACCGACAAATAATTGTTTTCTATAACATTCGTTTGTTATTTTAGTGAGGAAATGCCTTAAATAATTTAATTTGGGACCCACAAAAATTAAGTGAGCAGGAACAGAACTTGACAGGAAAGTGGAGAGCTGCTGTATTGGGTCTTTGTCCTTTAGAAAATTGACAAACTGCTTGTGTGTGAGAGAGAAAGAATGCGTTTGGGTCCACTGGTGTTTACTAAGTCACAAATGAACTTCACTGAATGTTTAGTGCTTGCGTTAGATAGATGGCTGATCTTCAGATTCAAATGCTTCTCCTGCCTGAAGGCCCTATTTTTTGAAATACTGAGATAGCTTGTAAATGTACTGAATGCAAGGGAGCAAAAATGACTGTTGTTCACCAATTAAATTGTTTCCTTCCAGTTTAGAAATCAATCCCATACTTGAGTCAATGGGGGAGATAAAACTCTAGGACAGCAACCAGCTGTGGTGGCAGGAGGAAAGGCAATGAGAGTTTAGAGGCAGGAGCCATGCTTGGCTAAAGCAGGGGAGGCAAATGGTCTCCAGTTGGCATTGGGTGTCCATTCAAGGACATGTATTCTACATCCTTGGCATTAGCAAAACAATCAAAATAGACCACATGGAGTAAAGGGCTAACTTGGAAAACCAGTTCAAGCAGCTTGTTGCTTCCAGAGATGTGGAGGAGCATTGTGTAGGTCACATCCCAAGGGCAGACAGAAAGCAATACTCAGTTCTCACTATATTTGCAGTGACTATTAAAGAAAAGTCCAGAAGATAATTGTTGGAGTAATGAAACAGACATATTATGGGTGAATAGGAACCAGGTGCCTTGGAGCATTGTGGACTGAATGTAAAGTGCATTAGAATAGATAACCCAAGGCAGTGATTGCAACTGAGGAAGATTAAATTGGAAAACTTTCAGAGGCAGCGACTAAGACATCACATTGCTCACAGTGCTGGAAGAGAATACATCTGTAAGTTAATTGAGCTAATGTAGGCCAGACCTTTGATCAGAAGTCCTATATTTCAAAATGGTGTTCATGGACAATTATGTTTTTTATGTGTGCTTATCAGTAATTCTTAAAGGAGAATTCTTTTCCTGCTCATTAGGATGGGCAGCCCAGGAGTGCTGGTATAATGAACCGGCTCTAGGATTTCTCCCATGTATGGCTCCTGCCCCTAACTGGTCTTTGCCTTTTGGAAACTGGGACTGTGTTTTTATCCCTGCTGTGGACTATGGTGGCTCCATGTCCTTCACTGTAACCAGCCATCTCTGATGCTCCTGCCTCACTGTCTTTCAATTGACTTGCCCGTGGATTGGCGGGTCTTTCTGGGTCACCAGTAGAAAAAAGCAATCCCAGAAATTCCTCCTGTTAAAAGGGTATTCTTAGGATAATCCAATGTTTTCACTCTTTTAAATCAAAGACCATTGCAAGAATAACTCACAGGTTTGCAGCCTTGAAGAAGCATGGGGCTGGAGCTTCAGAGGCCCCCAGCTTACCTTGTGTTCTTTTTTGTAAGCTCTGAACAAGCCATACACAGGGAACATCACAGTGGTAACTCCAGCTTAGTGATCACAATTTCCTACTTTGTATTTTTGAAAAGTTTTGCTTCACAAAGAGTCTAGATCAGTAGGCCCTTTAGATCAGACTTGGAAAGAGTTTTTGTAACTTCATTCAATGACAGAAATTTAAAGTGGCCCCATCATTATGACATGCATTATCCCAAAATGAATTATTTTTCATGCTGTGCCTCTGTGAATAACTAAAATACACACCAAAACACATATATCTACACAGTCACATATATTTGAGAGAATGTTTGTTTATTGAAGGTGTTTCTGGTGGCCACATTTTCAGGAAGTACAAGTGGAGAAACACAGTCACGTTTTATGCTTGAGCAGGGTAGGTCGCCCTGCTGGGTCTAATTGCACTTTGGGGGAAATTGTTTTTTTTATATAAAATAGCTAGTTGTGAGCAAGAACTTGAGAGAACAAAGGGCAGGAGAAGAAGTGTTGATTAGAGAAAGGAGGGAAGAGGGATGATGAAGTGTATGTTAGGGTGAGGGTAGTGTTTATAATGATCTAAGTGATATTATCATGGTAGATGGGAGTGGAATTCAGGAAACCCAACACTAAAAACTCTATTGAGACTCAAATGATCTCTTCTCCTGTGTTGATCATTTATACCTAATATATTTTTCATAAACTGCATCGAGAATTCTAAGTCCATCATTTCTCTCTCTCTCCTTTTTGAGGGGTTTGGGGTGGGTAGTGGGTGAGTACATCATCCTGTTGCCTTGCTTTCCTTATTTAGACTGAAATCAGGACAACAATAACCAAAACAATATCATCAACAAGAATAATAACTCTTCTTTTGCAATTTTTTACTTACCTTCATTCTTCTATATGTTGCTTCTTTAGTCCTTCTTCTGAAAAAATCTTGTACAAAGGGAGCATGTAAATATGAAACTAGCCAGATCATGAATGACACAGCTGAGTCTAATGATCATGAGTTTCTGATTTCTGATTTGGTTTTTATCCTCCTAAACATAATGGCTAAAAGCCTTACTTGTATTTTTGTTCAGCACTTCCCGTACACATTCACAGAGAGCTCTGTTGCAATGGCATTGGTTTGGTGTCTCTGGATCATTTAAAGCTTGCTAAGTGTAATAAACTTTTCCAAATTTTATTTTGCTTTTTAATTCCTTATTTTTTATTTGAAAACTGTTAAAAATTTAGTAGATACAACATTCTTTTGTTTTCTGAGTTCTTTACTACTCATTAAGTTCTTGTCCTGTTTGATAACAGTTATGTAATAATACAATCTTTGCTTTTCTGGTATGCTTTTTATTTTTAGCTCAAATTCATCTGAAATTTATATTGAAGTACGCTTTGATGTATAACTCTGACTTCTTTATAATAGCTGGTTTTCTCACACCATCTGTTGAATAATTTATTCCTTTGTGATTGGTTTCTTTAATCCTTTATATTACATGTTAAATTATTTTGTATACTAAAATGTTTCAAGCGTCTCTACTTAGTTCTAATTATATCTGCAAATCTTCTTGCCAATATCACACTATCTTATTATTATTGATTTGTAATATACTTCAATATTTAGTACAGCAAATTCCTCTCCATTAATTTTATTTTCCATAAACATATTAGCTATTAGATATGTTAATTCTTGTGTATAAATGTCCAAAACAGTTCAACTGCCTCTTGTATGCAGTTGCATTTAATCTATACTTTAAGTTTGGAAGAATCTGCATATTTACATACATCCATTTTAATGGCTCATGATTTACTCAAATCCTATGGTTTTGGATGCTTTTCATAAAGGTCCTACCTAGGTTTTGCTTCCTACATGAACAGAATTATTTATCACAGTTTCTTAACAATCACTTTGTTTCCTTTGTTTCTTAGTTTTTTTCTTATAAGTGGCTACCCAACTTAACTCCCCTATGGATTATAAAAGTTTTAGAGTAGATTCTTTGGAGTGTTCTCAATATACAATTATGCCAATGGTAATATTGTTTTTCCTTTCTGGCTGCTATATTCTTATTCCTGTTTCACATATGTGTGCATTTGTTAGAACTTTTAGAAACATATTAAATAATATTTGGAAAGCCAGTATCCTGTTCTTATTTCCAAAGCCTCTAGAATTTAATCATTAAAAGTAATTTTGGTCTCCTTTTAAGATATATAATGGTGAATTGCTCTTTTCTTAAAATCTGTTTAAAGAATAAGTGTTGAATATTATCCCACATCTTTTTGGAATTTATTGAGATTATCACAAGTGTTCTTTTATTTGAACATATTGCTGTACGAAGAGATTCCTATGATTATAAAAACTTTGTATTCTTGAATTAAAACCCACTTTGTCATGGTAGATGCATTGCTAAATTCAATTTGCTTATAGCTTATTTAGAAACTTTCATATCTATACTCATAAATGAATTTCCTGTAAGCTTTTTTTATGTTGCTAATTGTTTATCATTAATCCTATTGATATTAAAACAGAATTTTAAGTGAATATGGAACAAGAAAACATTTTCAAGCTTCCTCCTTATACCAGTTCTGCTAAGCGTGCAGACATGATTTCCTCAAGGAGGTATGGTTTTGAAAAGCCACTCAGTTGCATAATGTCTTTTGGGTTGTTCCTTGGTTCTTAGGATTGTACCACTAATTCCTTTTGAAAGCTATTCCCCACATTCCTCCCACAGGTAACATTTAGGTAAGTAAGGTTCTTCGAAGTTAGAAGGAGCAACTTAATACTATTGGTATATATCCTGGAACATCAAAGACCCTTGAGATATTTAATATCAAAAATTTCTCCTTTCACCACCCCTTTGGTTAATAGCATCTATTCTGATTAGAAAGAAATTGAGAAAGAACCGGGAAATATGGCAATATTGCTGCTCATAAAATCTTAGAAAAAGTCTTATCATAGAGTGGTAGATACATAATTTAAAAACCTCTATTTTTGCTGTGTAGGTCTTTGACAATTACTGGGTAAATCATTTCCAGTAGCTTCCCTTGGGCTGTGTTTTCACTGAAGGTTTTGCCAAGTTTTTCACATTAATTGCTAATTACAACAGTAGAATTAAGTTTCTTTTTATGAGCTTTCTTCTAGTGTATTTGGAAGTTCTAATTTTGACACCCATATCATCACACTTGGATTTTCTGCATCTGGGTGCTGTGTGGGCACATTATCTTTTCTTCATTCAGAGTTCTAAATTTGCCCTTGGCAGTGAGCTGTCTCCATTTTCTGACATGCTGATCTATGAGCTATGTCTCTCCTTTGTCTATTGTTGTAAACAAACCTGAGATGACTGGGAGTATTTCTCCATTGAATCAGTAGTCTGCTTAACATTCTACATTTTCAAGCAGGACAGTATAAAAGACTTACAAATACCCAGGTTTTCTCTCCTCATCACTGACGTTCAGGAAATCATATTTAACTTTCATATCTTTACTTTAGATTGAGAGCTTTGAGGTGTTCTGAGAAGCCTGAAAGCAATTTTACTGAAAGATGGGGAATTCTTTGTATTAGTCAATTATGGAAGTGAGGGATATTTGTTTATTTTCTACCCTTTTAGCTTTCTATTGACCTTCATTGGATAAGGATTTTTTCCCCCTTGTGTCCTCCCACAGCATGTGGTAAATAATTAGAAATCAGTGATTCCCATTACTGGGAGAAAATGACAGGACAGTATGTCTTTGGAGGTGAGAACTTCTTTTTTCTTTTGTTAAGTATAATGTTTGATATACATAAAACACTTAAATTGCTCTGTCTGTTACTCCTTATTACCAAAGGCCTGGACTTGCCAAGCAGCTCATTTCTCTATAGACATTGAAGAGAGTTTTTCTCTCTTCCAATAGGTGATTAAAAACCTACTGATTGCATTCACATAAATTATTCTCTGGCCAAGAAGTAGAGCAGTCATATAATCCCTCTGCTTAAGATTGATCTACTTTAAAATACCACCACTTGTGGTTGCACTGCTTTATTTTATTATAGCCTGTCTCACTAGCTGAAATTACATTTATTCATATTTTTATTTATTGTATTGTCTTTTGTCTTCTAAAATATAAGCTATATGAGAGCAGGGACTTGTCTTTCTCACTCTCTACCATTACTCTGCTGCCTAGAACATTGGCAGTCATTTAGAAAATATTTGTTGAATATTTGTAAAAATATAAAGATGACAGTCAAAAAACCAAGACTCTACTTCTGTTTTTGTTATTGCTTCATTAAAGGGAGTAAGTTGTTCCAAATTTTCTGATATATCTGTCTTTTTTATTGGTGTGAATTAATATTTATTTTTTAATTGAACAGTCCCATTTATATGTATTTAGTGTTATAAGCATCTTTAAATGTTTGGATGTATTAGAGTACAAATGTGTAATACATAAAATGAAACAACAATGTACTTGAAGATAAGATATGAATTTTCTTTTCTTAAATTATGTAGTTATTTTTAAAAAATGTCAAGAGAGCAAAATGGTGAAGTAGGAAGTTTTACAGATTGCTCCCTCCATCAGAAAAATGAGTGAGCTGGAATAGGAGATTGGAATCAAATAAGTGTTAACCCTGGAACCAGATTGTATATTTAGAACAACCACCGGGGTGTCAGAAAAAGGGAGAAGCTATAGAAATGTCAGCTTGTAAGGTGAACACAAAGCAGCCACCAGCCCCCTTTCCTGAGCCCATAACACCTGTGGCTGTGGAAATGGTGGCAATTGCTGAACGGTGGCCAAAATTCTGGGAGTTGCTGGCTGGGGCCCTGGCAGGTAGAAAAAACCTTTTGCTCTATAAGTTGGGGTTGAAGGTGAAGGTCAGTCTGGGGGATCCCTGGGGGACAGCAGAGGCACTAGCCTAAGTTTCAGCACTTTTAGGGGCAGTGGCTTCTACCCTTCCACCAGCGTCCACTGAAAAAAAAGAGCCAGTGCACCTTTTCTTTGGTGGTTTTCTTTCTTTTGTGTGGGGGTGTTCCCTGGGCTGGCTCATCCTTTTAGAACCAGTGCAAGACCCTAGCCTCATTCAAATTCTTATTTCTAATAGCTGCAAATTTAACTTTTCTGTAAACCACACCTAGAGTCTCACTAATGAGTGGCTGAATATCAATGTAAATTAAATTCCCAACCTTGCAGGGTGTCTGCTGTTAAAGTGGGGGCATTGATTGGAAGGGAATGGTACCCTGAAAATAAGAATAGTGACATATGGGCTGATGATGATGGTGGGGTCCTTGAAACCCTAGATTCTAATGAGTCTTCTTTGCCAGGTAAACCTGTAATGGTCTTCCCTGAGAAATCAACCACCTGAACTCTAGTCAGATCTGAAGAATAAGTCATCCAGCCTCCAACTGAAGAGTTTAACCTGCTGTGCCTGATAAACCTGTAAATGCCTCCCCTGAGGAAATAGCCCTCACACTTCTGTCTGAAGCGATTAACACTATTTAACCAGAAGAAACTGCAATGGAATGCCCTGAGGTAACTGGTTTGCAAGACACTGCTAATTCCTTTCCTGATTCACCCCCTCTATCCCTCTTTTCTTTCTGACCTATATACAGACTGAAATCCCAACAGGCCCCAAAAGGTAAGATACAAAGTGTGACCCAAGACAAGGTATGCTATACTCCAAAATAACTGCATGATTTTTCCAATTTATATAGGTAAAAATCAGGAAAATACATGTGGAAATGGACATTAAGGGTGAGGGATAATGGTGCAAAGTACATAAAGTTGATATGGCCCCATTAATCAGAGAATCTGGACTCTCTGTTGTAGCTCAAGAGGTTAGAGAGGATACTAACAGTTTGTTTGGGTGGTTGGCTGAGGCATGGACCAAAAAGTGGCCTGTTTTGCATGATGTCAAAATGCCAGAGCTTCCCTGTTATAATGTAGGTGAGGGATTCCAAAGACTTAGATTGGAATGTTAGAGTTTCTTTTTCATGTAAGTACTGCTCACCCATCCCAAGAATATCCAGAAGACTCACCTTTCACCAGGACTGTAAGGAATAAATATGAAAGAGTAGCTCCGTCATCCCTGCAGAGCTCTATGGTTGCTCTTCTCTGTATGTCAGATATTATTGTAGAAATTGCTGCCCTTGAACCTGAATCCTTAAACACAATGGGGATGATTGGATCGTAGGCTGGCAGAAGTCTAATGACAGTACTTATTCTCCAAAGATAATATGTGCCTGGCTACCATAATGGACAACATAGTCAAACAGTAATCAGAATAGTCTGGCTTGCAGAGACTTGGGGTATCTAGAAGTAAAATAGATGGGTAGTCTACTAAATTCTTACTAGATCTGTATCAGTAGAAAAGTTATAGGTCAATGAACAAAAGTCTAACTTGCATCACAAAAACAGAGGGTCACAGCCTCTCAATCAATTCCTAGACTTGACACAGCTTAACAAACCCAGAACCCTTTGAAGGAAGGGAAGACTGAGTCCTCTTTGGGAAAGAGCCTGACAAAAATTTATTGGTTAATCCTCCTACCAAAGGACCTTTGGCCTTTTACAAGGATAACTGTGCATTGGGGAAAATGAAATGATCAGATATTTGGGGAATTAGACATTGGTTCAAAACTGACATTAATTACAGGAGACCCAAAATATCACTCTGATCCACTAGGCAGAATAAAGACTTACAGAGGTCAGATGTCCAATAGGTTTTAACTCAAGTTCATCTCACAATGGGTCCATTGTGTTCCAGGACCCATTCTGTGGTTATTCCCCCAGTTCCCAAATACATACTTGGAATAGGCATATTCAGCATTTAGTAGAATCCCCACATTGGTCCCCAACTTTTGTAGTGAGGGTTATTATGATAGGAAAGGCCAAGTGGAAGCCACTAGAACTGACTCTACCTAGCAAAATATTAAATGGAAAACAATGCTGCAGTGCTTGCTTTGGCAGCACACATATATGGCCCTGTATAAGGATTACATGCAAATTTGTAAAGCACTCTATATTTTGTACAGCTCCTGGAGTTTTTCTCTTTTGCTGGTTATCATCAAAGAAACAATGTATGTCAAGGCTATTTGTATGACATCTAATATTGAAGCTGTGATTTTCACTACAATATAAAAAAACAATACTGTATATCTGGAGAGATTGCAGAGATTGGTGCTACCATCAAGGACTTGAAGGATGCAAAGGTAGTGATTCCCACCACATCCCCATTCTATTCTCCTATTTGGCCTGGTCAGAAAAAAAGATGGATCTTGGAGGATGATAGTGGATTATTGTAAACTCAACCAGGTGTTGACTCCAATTTTAGCTGTTGTTCCAGATGTTGTTTCATTGCTTGAACAAATTAACACATCCCCTGGTAACTGGTTGCAGCTATTGATCTGGAAAATGCTTTTTTCACAATACATGTTTGTAAAAACCACCAAAAACGGTTTGCTTTCAGCTGTCAAAGCCAGCAATACACTTTCAATGTCCTACCTCAGGGGTAAATCAACTATCCATCCCTATTCCTCATTTAGGCTGCCACACCAGCCCATTTACTGATTGACCCTACAAGCCGTTAGGTTTGAATGAAGACTGGAACAAAAAGAGGCTCACCGACAGGTCCAGGCTGCTGTGAAAGCTGCTCTGCCATTTGGGCCATAGGATCCAGCAGATTCAATGGTGCTGGCAGTTTCAGTAGCAAATAGAGATGCTCTCTGGAGCCTTTGGCAGGACTCTATAGGTGAATCACAATGCAGACCCTTAGGGTTTAGGAGCAAAGCCCTGACATCTTCTGCAAATAATTACTCTCCTTTTAAGAAGCAGCTTTTGGCCTGCTAGTGGGCCTTGGAAAAGAGTTAAATGCTTAACCATGGGCCACCAAATTACTATGAGATCTGAATTGCCTGTCATGAACTCGATACTGTCTGGACCATCAAGCCATAAAGTTAGGCATGAACAGCAGCACTCCATCATTAAATGGAAGTGGTATATATAAGACTGGGCTCCAGCAAGCCCTGAAGGCACAAGTAAGCTACATGAAGAAGTGGCCCACATACTCATCGTCCCCACTTTTGCCACATTACCTTCTCTTACCTAGCCCACAGAAATAGCCTTGTGGGGAGTTCCCTATGATTAATAGACTGAGGAAGAGAAATCTTGGGCCCAATTTACAGATGATTCTATACAATATGCAAGTACCACCAAAAAGTGGACAACTGCAGCAGTACAGCTCCTTTCTGGCATATCCTTGAATGACAGTGGTGAAGGGAAATCCTCCCAGTGGGCAGAACTTCAAACAATCATCTGATTGTTCATTTTGCTTGGAAGGGAAAATGGCCTAAAGTACAATTGTATACAGATTCGTAGGCTGTGGCCAATGGTTTGGTTGGATGATCAGGAACTTGGAAGGAACATGATTGGAAAATCGCTTATAAAGAGGACAGGTGCAGAAGTATGTGGATAGATTTTTGAATGGGCAAAAATTATGAACATATATGTGTCCCAAGTGAATGCTTACCAGAAGGTGACTTCAGCAGAGAGGATTTTAATAATCAAGTAGATAGAATGACCTGTTCTGTGGATACTAGTTAGACTCATTCTCCAGCCATTCTTGTCATTACCAAATTGGTTCATGAACAAATTTTTGGCCACAGCGGTAGGGATGAAGGCTATATATGGACTCAGCAACATGGACTTCCACTCAACAAGGCTGATCTGGCTACAGGTCGACCTGATTGCCCAATCTGCCAGCAGCAGAGTCCACTACTCAGTTCTCAATATGATACTGTTCCCTGAGGCGATCAGCCTGATAACTGGTAGAAGGTTGGTCACAATGGATCACTTCCAAAATAGAAGGGTTAGCATTTTTTTCTAACTGAAATAGACACATACTCCATATACAGATTTGCTTTCCTTGCACATGATACTTCTGCCAAAAGTGCCATGTGTGGACTTATACATATCTTATTCATCATTATGTATTCCACAAAGTATTGCTTCTAATCAAGGATCCCTCCTCTTCATGGCAAATGAAGTATAGGAATGGGCAAAGGCTCATGGAATTCACTGGTCTTACCATGTGCTCCATAATCCTGAAGCAACTGTATTGATAGAATGATGGAGTGGCCTTCAGGAGATATAATTATAGTGTTAAGTGGATAGTATTACTTTGGAGGGCAGGGACAATGTTTTCTAGGAGGCTGCCTATACTATAAATTAGCATCCACTCTATGTTGTTTCTCCCATAGTCACAATTTACAAGTCCAAGAATCAGGGGTAGAAATGGGAGTGGCACTACTCAGTGTAATTCTTAATTATCTGCTACAACTTATTGAAGTAGCCACATCAATAGTTACTTATAATGGGTCCACACTCACAGGAATGTATTAACTTTAAGAACATACTTTTCTGGGGTCCATACAGCTTCAAACCGTGACACTAAAGTAATCAAAATAGTGTGATACTGGTATAAGGGTAGACACATGACCAAAGGAATAAAATTGAAAGTCCAGAAATAGACCCACACATCTATGGCCAACTGATTTGTTTATAAGGGTGCTAAGTATATGCAAGTGGGAAAATAGTCTCTTCAACAAATGGTGTTGGGAAAACTGGATATCCACTTGCAAAAAAATGAAGCAGGACTTCTAGCTCACACCAAATATAAAATTAATGCAAAATGGATCAAGGGCCTAAATATAAGGGGTAAAACCATAAAATTCTTAGAAGATAACAGGAGCAAATTTTCATGATCTGGGATTCAGCAATTGATTCTTAGATATGACATAAAAAGCATGAGCAACAAAAGAAAAAAGAAATACAAAACATTTATAAATCAGAGAAAATTATTATTAAAGTAAAAAGACAGCCTACAGAATGGGAGAAAATAGTTGCAACCCATATATATCAGAAAAGGGCATAATATCCAGAATATATAAAGAACTACTGCAACTCAACAACAAAAGACAAACAATCTAATTAAAAAATAGTCAAAGAACTTGAACAGACCTTTTCTCAAAGAGAATATACAATTGGCCAATAAGCATATGAAAAGTGCTCAACACCATTAGCCATTAGGGGAATGCAAATCAAAACCACAAAGAGATACTACTTCACACCCAGAAGGTTGTCTATTTTTTTAAAAAAAGGAAAATAACAAATGTTGGAGAGAATGTAGAGAAATTGGAATTTTAGTTTATTGTTGGTAGGAATGTAAAATGATGCAGCCACTGTGGAAAGCAGTAGGGCAGTTTCTCAAAAATTAAATATAGAATTACCATATGACCTACTTATTCCACTCCTAGGTATATAATCAGAGAACATTAAAACAGTCTCAAACCAATACTTGTGCAAAAAAGTTTATAGTAGCAATACTCACAATTGCTAAAATGTGGAAACAATCCAAGTGTCCATCAACAAATAGATAAACAAAATATGATACATAAATACAATGGAATATTATTTGGTCATAAGAAGGAATGGAGTTCTGAGACATGTTGCAACATGAAAGAAACTTGAAAACATTATGTTGATTGAAATAAGCAAGGCACATAAGGACAAATATTGTGTGATGTCACTTAAAAGATCTACAAATAGCAAATCAGCAGAGACATAAAATAGATTAAAAGTTACCAAGGGATGGGAGGAGGTGGGAGGGGAAGTTTTAAATTGATGGTATAGAGCTTTTGAAAATAAAAATTAATTTTTAAAAAAGCATCACTGGAAGACAAAAAGGAATCAGAAGCATAAAAATGTTGAAAGAGGGAGAGAGGAAATAGGTGCTCTCATATACTGTTGGTGAGAAATTGAATTGGTGAACTTCCTCAGAGGGCAATTTGGCAGTACCTAACATAATGTAAAAAGCATATACTTTTGACATAGTGATATCAATGCTAGAAATTCTTATACATATATTCATGCAAGTAAACAAAGTGTTTTTATAAACAATATTTATATTTGGTTGTCATATAAAAACAAACAAATGAACAAACAGAAAACCTCTCAAGATTTAAATGATCATCAATAGCAGAATCATTAAAATCATGTGATATAACTTTATTAACATGTAAAAATGTAAGTTCTGTAAGTTCTGATTTGAAAATATGTCCAAGATCCAATAATGTAAATCAAACAAATTTCAGAAAATGAAGTAGTGTAATCTTACTTTTTAAAAGTATCTGTATTATATTATACATACATAACTGTGGCAGTTTGATATTATTTATGAATTCCAAAAAAAGATATTGATTTTGTTTGTAAACTATTCTGTTCCTCTGGACATGATGCCCTTTGAATGATTTAAATTCAAAGGCTTTACATTTACTTGATTAAATCAAGATTAGGACTTTGATTTGACTCTGTCATTAGGGCATGCAGGGTTGAGTCCCTAGCCCCCTTGGTGGACTGTACAAATGGACACTCAATCAAGAACGCAGAAGTAGCAGATACACGATGTAGTCGTTGGGCAGTTTGATGTAATTATGAATTCCAAAAATATACATTGGATTATGCTTGTAAACTCGTCTGTTAATCTGGGCATGATTAAGTTATGATTAGGGCTTTAACTGGGCCATGTCAGTAGGGTGTTGAGCCCCACCCCTTGGTGGGTGGGGAAATCAAATATAAAAGGCATGACAAAGGACAGAGGGAGCAGTTTTTGAGTTGGAGAAGTTTTGATGTTGGAGTCTTGAGCTGGACCCCCAGGAAGTAAGAGAGCTTGGTCATGAGGAAGGAGAGAAGGCCTTGGGATAGAGATGAGCCACTCGCCTGAGACTTTACAGCTAGCCTTGTGGAGAAAAGCAAAGCCTAGAGAGTCTCATACTCTACAGCTGACCTTGTGGAGGAAACAGAGGAGCTAAGGCCAGAGAGAAAAGCAGCCCCAGGAAGAGAGGAACCCAAGAAGTTTGAACCTTGGCAAACGTCGGCAGCTGTCTTGCTCCAACACGTGGCAATGGACTTTGGTGAGGGAAGAAACTTATGCTTTATGGCCTGGTAACTGTGGACTTCTACCCCAAATAAATACCCTTTATAAAGACCAACTGATTTTCTGATAGGCTGAACCCTCACAGATGTCACCCACCATCTTGCTTCAACATGTGTGGCAACAGAGTTTGGTGAGGAAGTAACTGTGAGTTGGACTCTTTAGGGCCTTGTAACTGTAAACTTTTATACCAAATAAATACTCTTTATAAAAGCCAACAGAGTTCTGGTACTTTGCATCAGCACCCCTTTTGGCTGACTAATACAATAACAAAAGAAATGGTTAAATGTCCTTATTTATAGGGAGTAGTCATGAGAATGCAGTGAATTGGGAAATTTAGTTTTTTTTTTAAATACGTTTTTATATTATTTGGAATTTTTCTAGGAACACACATTTTAAAAAATTAAAATGTACTAATAGAATTACCAAAGTAGCTGGGCTTTGTATATAAGACTATTAAGACTCAGCTTGCCAGAAACATAAACGAATTAAAAACATGAGTACATTGTGATGATTAGACTTTGGGTACATATATGACAGAATTGTGGACCTACTCCCTGTGAAGAACTAAGAAATAATACAGTGTAGTGGATAGGAGCATGGGTTAGGGACAATACATGGTGCTGTTTTAAAGCTATGATCTTTATTGCTTTGTGGCTTATGGCTAGTTACTCAAATTCTCTAAGCCCCACTTTCTTAATCTGCAAATTGGAGATAATACATGTGGCTGATGTGCACTGAATGCTTAATAGGTGCTTAGATGCTTACTCTATTTAAACCTCACACCAAGTCCATTAGGAAAGTACTATTATTTCTATTTTTCAGCTGAGGAAACTGAGGCACAGACAATTAACTTGTCTCAAATTGTATAGTAAAACAAGTGTTAGCCTTGTTTTTTCAACCCCAGCAGTCTAACTTTGTAGCCTAACCGCTAAACCAACAGTCCACTCTATTCTCTCCCCATCCTAATAGCTCATTTTGCTAGACAAATGGATATTGTATGTGACTTTCTTAGAATGCTTGACATGTAGAAAGTTCTTATTCAATCACAGTTAGTATTTTCTTATAACAGTGATTATCATACTGTTTAAATCTCCTAGGCTGCTTAAGCAAATACATGAAATGGTTTAACTTAAACAATGGGAAATTTTTTGCTTATGGTTTGAGGCTGAAATAAAATAAAAATCAAAGCATCATCAAGGCTTGCTTTCTCCCTAAAGACTGTGGCTGCCGGCAATCCTTGGCTCCTCTGTCACATGGCAAGGTACCTAGCGGTGTCTTCTGGTCTCTCCTTTCTCTTCCGGGTTTTGTTGATTTCTGCTTCTTATTTCCTGTGGCTCTCTCTCTTTATCTGAATTTCATTCTCTTATGAAGAACTCCAGTATCAGGATTAGGACCCATCCTGGGCCACGCCTTAACTGAAGAAACCCATTAAAAGGTCCTGTTTACAATCGGCTCACATCTACAGGTATGGATTAAATTATATTTTTCTGGGGCTCATACAACTTAAAACCACCACACAACTATGTTCTGAGGGGACTAATAGTATCTCTGAGGGGGTCAGAGAGGAGAAGACTGAAGAGCCAAATCTTTGTTTAATACATTGAGTTTTGACCTCAAATTTAATTAAACATTTGGTTGCTAAAAATAAAATTGTACAGAACAGTGATTTATGTATTACAACTGAAAAAATAAAAAAGTGATATCCATACAGGGTACGTTTCCCCCCCATAATCAACCAGTTAATGGCAGAACTTTTCATTTCTTTTTCCCTTCCTTCCTTCCTTGCTCCCTAAGTCCTTTCTTTCTTTTTTTTTTTTTTTACTTTCTTTCTGCATGTAGGGTAGGTTGGGGTGGTATTTATTTGTGACACGGGTAAATGCTACTTTTAACATGAAGTCTATACACTGAAATCCATGATCTTATTGAAGCTGTGCAAGTTTAGTGAACCAATAAAAATGGCAATGCGGTTTGGAGCTGAGTCATTGACAACTAGAGGTGGGGATTCCAAGTGGAAAAAAGTCACTATAAGACTGCCATTAGACAAATATACAGCTGCAGTAAGGATGTGTGCCAAGTAGACAAAGATAGAATGCTGATACTTAGGAGTGGAAGAAAAAACAAATCTCTAATAAGAAATGTGCCTCAGAGAACATTATGTATTGATGGTAAAGTTGGAGCTAGTAGTAGTTTGTGAGATGGCAGAATAACATGGTTATCAGATCTCACAGATGAGGGGGTTAGCAGAGTTGCCCACACAAAGTTAAGGATGGAAGGTCATGGCTACGTGGGGGATATGGTCTGACAACAATCTTATACTAACACAGGTATGGCAGTTTGATATTATTTATGAATTCCAAAAAGAGATACAGATTATGTTTGTAAACTGGTCTGTTCCTCTGGGTATGATACTCTTTGACTGTATTAAATTCAAAGGTTTTAAATTTACTTAATTAAATAAATTCAGGGCCTTTGATTCGACCGCGTCAGTGGGCCATGGCTCAGGGTTGAGTCCCCGCCCCCTTGGGCTATATAAATGGACACTCAATCAAGAAGACACCAGGGGAAGATAAAGAAGAGGAGAAAACTTGGTCATTTTGATCCTGCCATGTGACAGAAAGGAGAAGGCTCAAACAGCTAGCAGGGGGAGCTGAGCCATTCTTCTGATAATTTGCAGCTGAAGAGAACAGAGCAGCTGAGAAGGCCTGGAAAGAAACGAGCCCTCCAGCGTACAGCTGAGATGGGAAGAAGCTGGGCCCACACAGCCTTAAGAGGAAGAGGAAGGCTGAACCCTTGCAGAGATCGACAACCATCTTGCTTCAACGTGTGGCAACAGACTTTGGTGAGAAAATACCTATTATGGTACCTTGAATAGGACTCTTCAGGGCCTTGTAACTGTAAGCTTTTACCCCAAATAAATACCTTTTATAAAAAGCAACAGATTCCTGGCACTTGGCATCAGCATCTCTTTGGCTTACTAATACAATAGGCTATAATGTTATAACCAGCATAAAGGATCGATGGTTCTTTCAATTTTGTCCAATGGCAGAGATGAAAGACTTCACAGTACTCATGAGTACATTCCTGGAATGTTTCAAAGATGCTTTAGGAATTTTTTATGTGGGATAATGGTATCCTCTGGAATGTGTGATAGGCATTGAAGTGGAGAATTGGGCAGGAGCAACCGAGCTTTATTTCCTGATTCTTACTAAACAGATAGGTAATGGGACACAGTCCATGTGGTGATAGAATATACTTAAATAATGCTTTTATTTCAACTGTGGCCCTTTGAATCTTCAAAACCCTGTTATATTATTAATTTGCTTGATGTTTTCCCCAAATCCTTGTATGGGATCACCTCAGTTTTTTTTTACTCTGCTAATACTACTTCTGCTTAGATATATATTATTTGGTAAAATTGTCAGCTTTTACATTATATTTTACATTACATATTTTCTCTGCATCTTTGTTTTGGGTTTTTGATATTATTGTATATTCTTGGTTGTCTTTAAAACATTGTCAAAGCATTACCAAAAGATCATCACAAATCTTACTAAAAATACAAGGTTGTAACAATGTAGCTGTTTACTTAATAGAAAAAATAAAAATATCTCTTTTATATTTTGTGCTCTCCAAATCAAGGTGTTCAGGAGGCAGAACATATTAATACATATTTAGTGCAATTTAGGACACTGATTAGCTTAGTCTGTGGGTTGCTGCTCAGGCACTGAAATAAACCACCTTTCTCAACACCCCGGATAAAATAAAATGTTGTATATGTGCATTAGACTTCTGTTTTATTACAAACTGTATTTCCATGCAGCTTTTCCTTCAATTCAAAAAGGCACAGCTATTAACTCAGTTTATGAACTAAAGACTTGTCATGGTTATTTTCCTTAAGTGAATTAATTTTTGGTTTGTGTAAAAATATCCTAGAGCATATACTAATTTTTGTTTTTAAAATTGAAGTAACACGTCATTTTTAAAATATTACAATATCAAATCCCTTTTAACCGCAAATGAGTTTTCATAGAAATAGTAATGTTTTGCTGTTTTGTAGATGAAGATTTCCAATGAAGTGTCTAACAAAGTCTTGTTACCCAGGTGGGATTGAGTCCTGTTTCTAAACAAAACATCTTCCCCAGGGTCTAAGGGTCTAAGAGAAATGCCTAATGAAAGGTGAAAGCAAAAGAATTAAAGCTAAAAAGCTATACAAATGAGGTAGTGTAGCTTTAGCTAAAAATCAAATTTATATGTGAAACAATTAGCAAACATAAAAGTAGACACCTGAATAGAATCCCTCCTCAGATTAAACTTGTTTACCTAAATTTTGAGTATCAACCATGTCCACATCATGGAGAACTGTCAAGAGAGCTGACATTCTTAGAAGACATAACATCACCTGTAACCTTTAAAGAAAGTTGATTTGTGAAACCCCTAAAGGCAGAGTGGTCAGACTGGCATTTGTATAGTGTGGTGGGAGATGTTAAAATAGTAACACGCAAAACCCTTTGAAGCAATTTTTATGCCATGGACAGTGAGGCCTTTGGAAAGAAATCTATAAGTAGTGATTTGTCCCCACTTATATAAAGTGGAATAATTTCAGACGTTTTTTTCCAGTTCAGAAAGTGCTATAACCAAAGTGAATAATAAATCAAATTTAAAATTTTTAGTCTTGGTGTATACATCTCCGAGGATATTATTTTTAAAGCTAACATTTATATCTTCATTCTCCGCAGAACTAAAGTCTAATTTTATAACTTTGCAAATTTTTTCAATCACTTTCTTTGGTGTAACAATTACAAGTGCAACATATTTGTAATAAAACTGTCAGCCATGGTTCAATTCAAAATGTATCATGGGGAAGTCAGACTTCTGAAGTGGTAAAAGTCAGGTACTTTTCTTTGAGAAGCAGTGAAGACAGGCTCACAGGACACTTCAAAATCAAATAGTAATTTATCCAAACTCACTGCAGTTTGAAATACAACTTTTCATAATTAAAAAGTAAATTTGAAGGATGCATCTAAACTATTGTCTCCAACTTTTAGAGCCAATGTTGGCATGCAATTCTTTTCCTCAGTTGTTTTCTACCCTGAAAGTAGATTAAATTACTGCATATTTTGAAGTAGTATAGGATTATATACCAAGATTTGACCTTAAATCAGCTGCATTTTACCATCAATGGGCCTTTGAGATCACTGTGATGATTGTGTTTATTTTTGCACATGTGAAACATAAAAATAAGGCTATCCCTCCTAACCTCCACCATCCAAAATATCTTTGGAAGATTTTCAAATATCACAATGTACTCTATTCTGTATATATTCTGTAATTCTGAATATACCCTGTAATTACTTACTGTATAATATCCCCTTAAGTTTATACAAGAGATTTAGCCACATTGCCTAGTTTTCTGCACTTATTCATCAGGATTCAATATTCCAATAATTCATAATTGACTGTGTGATGATCTATAGTGTTGATCTTATTAAATACTTTCAACTCAACAACAGTTTATAATTTAGGTTTAAGAGATATTATCTCTTCAGTTCTTGGTTTCTCATAGTTGGTATTTTGTGTTATAAAAGGAAAGCAGCTCAGTTGGTTGAGCTCCTGCTTTCCATGTACAAGGTCCCAGGTTCAATCCCCAGTACCTCCTAAAAGAAAAAAAAAAAAAAAGGAAGACAGTATGAAAGTACTGATGGCCTTTTGAAAGTGTGAAAGTACTGATGGCCTTTTTCTGCTTAACCAAACAAAATATTCTACTTAGATACTCTATTAGTCAGCCAAAGGGGTGCTGATGCAAAGTACCAGAAATCTGTTGACTTTTATAAAGGGTATTTATTTGGGGTAGAAGCTTACAGTTACAAGGCCTTAAAGAGTCCAACTCACAGTTACTTCCTTACCAAACTCTGTTGCCATGTGTTGAAGCAAGATGGCGGGTGATGTCTGTGAGGGTTCAGCTTTCCTCTTTCCTCAAGTCTCCTGGGCCCAGCTTCTTCCAATCTCAGCTGTAGGCTGGCATAGGGCTCAGCTGCTCTGTTCTCTTCAGCTGCAAACTATCAGGTGAATGGCTTATCTCTCCCTGGGGCACAGGATCAAAGTCCTCTTCCACATCTATGGAGCTCTCTCTCTTTTCCCACATATCTGCTACTTTTGTGTTCTTGATTGAGTGTCCATTTGTATAGCCCACCAAGGGGGTGGGGACTCAACCCTGAGTCATACCCTACTGAATCAAAACCCCAATCCTAATAGATAATTTAATGACGACATGTCACTGAATCTAATTCATTCAAAAGGCATCACACTCAGAGGACTAGATTAGTTTACAAACATAATCTTTCATTTGGGGGGGTGGATTCATAAATAATATCAAACTGCCACAGATGCTGATACATTTAAAAACATATGAAGAGTTTTGAATATAGTAATATATTAACATACATTTATGGCTAGGGTTTGAACCATTGCTTATTTAATATATATATATATGAGTATATTCCTGATATGGGTGTATTCTTTGAATGCTATCTCCTAAAATAAGCTGCTATGTTTAATTTTCATATAGAGGTCTTCTTCAAATTGCATTTTAAGTTCCTAGAGTGTAGAGCCCTCATTTTGTGAATGATTGAATCCTTCTTAAAACAGAGTTTTTAGGAGCCACTCCAATCAAGATGGTGAGTGAGAAGTTCCAGGTCTCTGTTCCCCCACAGAAACCTTGAACAACCCACAATACCTGGCAGAAACATTTTTATCAAAGCTTGCAGAAGACAATTAAAAGACTGCAGTGACAAGGGGAGCTCTGAATCAGGAAAAAGACATCTTATTCTTCTTCTTTTGTAAATTCACAACTTTTACTATACATTTATTGTTTGTTTATGTTTGTGTATAAATGATATACTTCAATAAAATTTTACTTAAAAAAAAGAAAACAGGCTTCTTAAAAGTGATAGGATCTTGTGGCATTCTGGCTACACTAACCTTACCCTTTGGTAATGGTCTGAGGGTTATACTGTCCCAAAACTGCCTTGTTTGTAGAAGGCAGATCATAGAGCTCTTTTAATGAAAGCTGCATGAGAACAACGAGGCTCCCTGAGCAAGGGATTGCTAATTATAGGGCATAGAATGCAGTGCCTGGGACTGTGAGGTAACTGTTCCCTAGGGAAGAGGAGATATTTGTATTTGTGTAAATAGGGGAATTCCTAGGGCCATGTGTTAATGCCCAAGACAAGATGCATGTGCATAAAGGACCAAGGAGGCCTCTACACTTTAGGTTGGAGCAATTGTCTAAACTTATTTTATGGATAAGCTCTGAAGGGGGGCACTGACACAGATCAACCTGCAAAGACTGAGAAAGGAATTTTATTTTTTTCTTTTGTTTTATTAGCTCCTAATATTAAAAGAAAGCCCTGTCATAAAACTAACTGAATATACACTCAAGGAACAGTCACCTCAGAGACTAAATTCCACTGATAGCATGTTAAAATATAAAAACATTCATATTTCAACAAAAGATTACAAAACATCCAAAGAAACAGGAAGAGATGGCCCAAGCAAAGGTGATTAAAGCATTAGAAACTATCAACGAGAGAGACCAGACCTGTGACATTCCAGACAAAGACTTAAAAAAAAAAATCTTGAATATACTCAAAGAGCTAAAGAAAAACATAGAAAAAGAACTAAAGGATAGCAGGAAAATGATAGATGAACACAAAGAGAATAGCAATGTAGAGACAGAAATTATGAAAATGAACCAAACAATACTGAATACAGTAACAGAATTTAGAAATTCCCTAGAAGGGTTCAACAGCAGCTTTGACCCAACAGAAGAAAGAATCAGTGAACTTGATGATAAGACAATTGATGTCATCCAGTCTGAGGAGCATAAGGAAGAAAGAATGAAGAATTGTGAACAGAGCCTGAGGAACCTGTGGTACACCATCAAGCATACCAATATATGCATTGAGGGAATCCCAAAAGATGAAGAAAGAGAGAAAGGAACAGACAGAATATTCAAAGAAATAATGGCTGAAAACTTCCCAAATTCAATAAATATACACATCCAAGATGCTTAACAAACTGCAAATAGGATAAACCCCAATAGACCATGCTGTGAGATATAATCAAGATATCAAATGCCAAAGATAAAGACAGAATTCTGAAAGCTGCAAGAGAGAAGCAACATGTCATGAAAATGGAGTTTCCCTGCCTATAATATTAAGTGCCAATTTCTATAGGAAACCATGGAGGCAAGAAAGCTTTGAAAAGATGTATTTTAAGAGCTGAAAGCAAAAAACTGCCAACCAAGAATTCTATATTTGGTAAAATTATCTTTCAAAAATGTGGGAGAAATTAAGATATTCTCAGATAAACAAAGCTGAGGAAGTTCATCAAGACTGGACTGGAACTATCAGAGATGCCAAAGAAAGTCCTACAGATTGAAAGGAAAGGACAGTCAAGGACAATCGGCAATACATTGAAACCACTTGAAATAAAGACCACTGGTAAGGATAATGACAGGGATAAATATAAATGCTAGTACTGTGTATTTTTTATTTTTAACTCCAATTTTTACTTTCTATAAGATCTCAAAGGCAAATGCATAAAATATAATGATACATCAATGATTTTGACTCATAAAGTATAAATATGTAATTTGTGACAATAATTACATAAAGATGGGTGAAATTGGGGTATAGGAACATAGCTTATATGTGCTATTGAAGTTAAATGGGTATCAAAGCAACTAGATTATTTTAAATTTAGAATGTTAAATTTAAGCCCATGATAGCCACAAAGAAAATATCAGAGAATATGCAAAATCATAGAGACAGAAAGTTTAATATAAGTTATCAGGGGTAGGGGCAGGGACAGTGGGGAGTTAAAGTGAAAAATGTGTTTGGGGTGAAATTAAATTTCTAGTAGTGGATGAGGATGAGGCTACTGCAACATTGTGAATGTGATTAATTCCACTGAATGTTATGCTTTGGAGGGGTTGGAATGGGAAGCTTTTTTGTATATGTGCTTCTACAGTTTAAAAAAAAGAAATAGAAACTAAAGTGGTAATGGCAATTAAATGCTATACATGGTACTGGATGGTATCTAAAACAAAAGGATATTATTGGGACATAAGAAAAAAACTGGAATATAGAATGTAAGCTTTATCAATGTTAAATTTCTTGAACTTGATAACTGTACTTAAGGTTAATTACTTAAGTTAATATCCTTGTTCATAAGAAATGTACATGGAAACATTATGTGTTCAAGGAGGAGGATGTGTGCAACCTTCTTTCAAATGTTCAGAAATTAGATAGATAGATGATGATAAAGATAGATAGGTAGATAGATAGATAGACAGAATGAATGAATGATTCAGCAATGTGGCAAAATATTAAAATTGGTGTATCTGGCTATGTGGGGGCAGAGGTGTGTTGGAGTTCTCAGCATGGTGTTTGTATTATTTTTGCAACTGACCTGAGAGTTTGAAATTATTTCAGCATAAAAAGTTAAACCAAACAAACAAAAATTAGGGCTTTAAATGTAGTAGTCATTAATTTTCCAAATAAACTAAAATTACACTTTTATAGTTTTTCCAAAGATTTAGTAAATCATGGCATGGGCATTTTGGTAGGGTATTGGGAGTTGCTGAATTTAAATATCAGAATATGTTAAAATTAATTGTAATGACCTCATGCCTTCTCAAGCAAATAGGCAATAGGCATACCACAAAATAGTAACCCTATGTGGAGATTTCCCTAGGTGAATAGTCCATCCATGGAGAAAAGTTTAATTCCCAAGTCTACCTTGCCTCTTTGTTCATTTTAATCCTCTGATTTATATATAATTTATTGGGAAGATTTATCATCTAGGAAGTACTCTAGATTCATCTTTAAAGAATTGAACTTGCCTACTATGAGATTCTCTAGGTCATCTTCTTACATTGGAAATTCTTTTAAATTGAATGAAATTCTTTAGGAATTACACTGGAATTTTTGAGAGTGGAGAGCATAAAAATGTTGTGTTTTCTGTTTCTGGCTAAAGTTTTAGTAATGAAAATCTATTATTGCTGTTATGACCATAATTTAATTTTGATAGAGGATTCTATTTACTGATAGCAACATAATAGTTCAAAAACATTTATTAAATCAGGTTATATATTTTCACAAGTGACTTGTTTAATACATAAAAACAAATCCTTGCATACTAGGAAATTCTTTATCATTTCTAGTTAGAAATATGTAGAATGTCATCTTGTTCTTAGATAATGGTGGCACAAATCTGATCATTTTAGTTTTTTTGGTAGACAAAAAAAAATCTGTACTGGAATTCACACTTTAGTGAAGTCAGTTTTCTGAGATAAGAGAGTATAACAAAGAACAGCCTTTACTTAAGGTGTTTTTAGTCAGTGCCGTCTTCTTACAAGTTACACACACACACACACACACACACACACAGCCTTAGGAAGTACTTATTGATCCTATGGCAAACTTTTAATTCACTAGGTCACTTGCTTTGTGAAGTTCATTATGACCAATCTCTGTGAAAGAGAGAAAGTGATTTTTCATAACTGACTTTGATATATCAACTCTTTCTTTTTTGGCATTGAAATAAGATATAAAAGTCAGTGACAGCCAACTGGCCTGATTTGCTTGGATGTTTCCTATCATAGATCTCAGGTTTGAACCTTAACCTTTTGAACTGACCATTTATTTCTGGTATATTCGGTCATACTTTATATGTTCTTTGTTCCACTTCAACAATTCTAATTATTCATAACCATGCTGCTTTCCTCCAGTGGAAGGGAGCTTAGCCAAAAGGAATTTGTTTGGTCAACACAATGCTTGTTAGAAAATAATTATTCCTAGTTCCATGGTATTTTTAGACTTTTTATTATTATTATTTTGTATATTCTATTCCTTTTCAGTCATTTAAATATTCACTGTACTCTTTAATATTGAAATGCTGGACTAAACTTAATATATAAAGCTAGTGGAATAGTTGACAAAATCTGTTAGAAAAACAGTAAATATATGTAGTATATTTAGAAAAAGACCCTGAAGAAAATGATTTGTGTATTTTAATGTGTATATACATGCATGAGTATACGAAATGGTAACAAAAATTGACTCTGGGTAAGTTAGAGGATTTATGGTTGTTGGTCACAGACTTTTGCTTATTTCCATTTCTTGATTTCTCTTTAATGGAGCCTGTATTGCTTTTGTAAAGTAATTCTGCTTCCATATCTCATGCCGAGTCCTAACCTTCTAAAGGTACCTAAAATGAGGAGATGAAAGACAGAACTGGCCTGAGGAGACTGAAAATACACAGGAAAAACGCCAGTGGGCAAGTCACACAAACATGAGCGTGTGTGCATGAATGTGTCTGTGCACACATACATGCAGACACACATGCAGTATTGTTATCTCAAGGATATAACACAGCTAGATATTATTCTGGTCAGAGATTAAACAAAAGAGTACCTAGAGAGAAAGACTAAGCTAATAATATTCAAATGCTCTATAAATCTTCACAGTGGTCTGAAGCCTGGATGCTGATCTATTCTGCCTAGTTTACTCTCCCTGTGACTCTTTTACAGTGCAAAGAAAAAGATACTGATTTAACAGACAGCATCAGCATGATGCAATTACTGGTAGGAGATGCATAAAGTACTGTCGCATTGAGAACAAAGTTGTACCTTTTTTCAGTTTCAAAATATTTTTAAACGTCCTGTAATTTTGTTCAGTGTGCAATTTAGTATCTGCAGTTATATAGTCTTATATTTGTATATAAATTGCAGACTCAACACTTAGCGAGCTTTTGGCCGACATAAAACGTCAACAAAATTCTAGAAATCTTATGTGTATGCATGTAGGACAGTCACATAAAAGGGATGAATTCCTGAAAACCCAGCATAATTCAAAACCAGCATAATTCAAGAAAATTTCATAGAAGAATATATGTAAATGATGAATGCCTAATTCTAATATATAAATATTCAACTTTCTAACATATTTTCTAAAAATTCTTTTTATTTTCTCATCATTTTCTCTAAAATATTCATAGCAATCTCTCCAATATTAGTATTATGGCAAATTACATTGATTCAGTCATAATTTATATAAGTCAGGGTCCATTCAGGAGATGTAATCTGTGAAGTGATATGAACAAGAGGAAAGTTTATAATAAAGAATTTTTTATTTTAACAGGGGATTGCAGTAATGGAGGTGCATTAGTCAAGGTGCTCTAGAGAAACAGAACTGACATAGTTAAATATTATGAGATTTTTTAAAAAGAATTGTCTCATGTGACTGTTGGGTTGGGCAAGTCCAAATTTCATAGTGCAAGCCTCAAGCTGGGAACTCCAATGAAGGTTTGTGATGAATTCCCCAGGAGAAATTGTCTGTCTGAAGTAAAGATGGAAATTTTCTCTTCTGATTGCTGAAATCATCACTTCTCCTTTTAAAGCCTTCAACTGATTGAATGAGACTTCTCTCATTGTTGGAGGCAATCTCCTTAGTCATTGTAGATGTAATCAGCCATAGATGCACTCACCTTACTGATGATTTAAGTCCACAAAATATCTTCACAGTAACAAGCCAATGCTTGCTTGACCAAAGAACTGGACACCACCACCTGGCAAAGATGACACATGAACTTAACCATCACAGAAAGTCTGACTAGTAGGAGGTAAAGAGAATTCTAAAGGATATAAGAATACAGATATGAATAGCAACCATTAACCTTAGGATTGAGGAAAAAAAACCCAGTGCCTTGCTGGAGACAGCAAAGCTGTGGCTCCCTGGATGGAAGAGAAGTCACTGTGCTGCTACTAGGCAGAACTTGCCAGAAATCCACCTACTAAGGTGCCAGGGGAAAGCTATTCATTGAGACTATCTCTCTAGAGCAGGGTCTCTTAACCTTTTTTATTCCACGGACCCCTTTGCCAGTCAGGTGAAAACTGACTAAGTCCACACTATTCTGTGTATTATTTAATAAATATGTCACACCTGCACCAAAACATCCCCACAAGAACAATGTTTTTTGAATTTAAATTCAAGCTCACAGACCCCTTGTTAAGAACCCCTGCTCTAGAGGCTCCTGAGTTGGAATAATGTATTATGCCATAACAATGTTAGATAATGGTGACACGTACCTGATTCTTTTTAGTTTACTTGGCAGAAGCCAGGTACCGTGGCAGCCGCCTGCGCTGTAGGAGCATGGTCCTGGGGAAGCTGCATGTGCTGCAGAAGTCTGCCAGTGAACACACCAGAATCACAAAGCCACTTCCTCAAGCAGATGCCTTCCAATGCCCTCTATTTTAAAAGTTTAACATGATGCTAGCTGACAAAAGAAAAACACTTTACAGGCTCTCCTCCATTTTCATAAAACAAGAAATGAAGGTTGCATTTTGAGCTGAAGGGCAAAAAGCTGATAACTGACATAGCCTCCATCTTACTATTTTATGGCCTCTAAATTTTGCAACCAGGTTATTTTTTATTTTTCCTAGCACTAGCACCATTACATCCCATTAGTGATCGCTTGAAAAATAGAAACCATAAAAATATTTTCCAAGTAAACTAATTGGGGATGTTAAAATAATGACATAATGTAGACTCAAATCACTCCCAAAAATGTTTAAGTACATAAAAATGTGCTGCTCACATGACAGGCATATTTACTAACTTAACTGAATTTATAATTCAATTAGTTCATACAATCTGAGAAATTAAACAATTATCGATGTTTTTAATTCTTCTGCTATTCATGTTATTTTATATTTTTCATAAAATGCAATTAAAAAACAATTTATATCATTGTTTCAATGAAATTGTGACTTCACTGTCTAAGTGAATCATCCTTTCCATGGTTAAACCATTATCTCTCTAAACTCCTTTCTTTGGGAGAACAGATAAGTGAATGCCTGGTGATCACCTTATACTTACTACCACTTTAAGGGAAAAAATAGTTCTGTCTTTCAGGTAATGACTCAGTCATTTTCCAAAAGACACCCCTAAGTTGTCAGTCAACCTGAGCTTGACTCACTCTCACTTGCATAGTTAAAATTGCACTTTGGGGGAATTTCCTCAGCTTCTAAAGCCATCTTACTCTTCAGAGCTTCACATTATATTTAGAGCATAATAATTTGGGGTTCTGGGCCTAGAGCCCAACGCTTTATGTCCAAATCTCTAATTTGAATTAGTCCTTCTCTGAAATTTATGCATGCTGTTTAACCCTTCTCTTTAGTTTCCCAATCTCTGAAGAAGAGGCACTATTTTCACTGATTATGCTGAAATCACTATCAATATATTTCAAAATGCTTCATTGCTAGGAAAAAATAGGCATAGGTTGTCATTTATAAGGACTTTTCTTCAAGTTGAGTTTTCCTTTCTTAAAACCAGTGCTAATACTATAAGGAGAAAAGCATTTTCCAGCATGGGCCCTTGGTCGGCACTCTTGGCTTATGAAAGACAATGATTTCATGTAAGAGAGTGCCAGGTATGCCTTTGGGCTTTATATTAATTTGTGAAACATTCCTTTCATTATGTTTCCTGTTCAAAAATTATGCACATTTGAATCAAAGCCCAATGACAGTGTCTAGTAACTGAAAAATATTTATTTCTCCTTGGAAATCATACCTGCTTAATTACCCAATCTTTTGGGACACAGCCAAAGCCTGGAGTGAGTCTTTTGTTATAGGAAGAAAAGAGAAAAATAATTTGGTGCTGAGGGGAAACAAGTCTCTTACAGCTCTTGTGGACCATCTTGTCATGTTCTGAGTTGCCCTGCTAGGCTGCTGCTATCTTCTGGTTTTGCATTATTAGAGTTAATGTCATATGACAACCTCAAGATAAAAAGTTCTGTTCTTTACCTCCCTTCTTTTTTTCTTCTGCTCTCTCTCATATTCATGTCCCTCTTGCTTTAGCTTGTTCATATTCTGGGAGTAATGGAGTGAAGTTAATATAAGACAGTTAACTCTCAATTACTCAGGGGCTAATTATCCAGTCTATTGATTGCACTGTCCAGCCTCTGCTTTCCTTGGCTTTTTAAAGGGTGGATGACTGCCCATTAGCACTTAAAGAAGGAAAAAGTAGGGGGTGGAGAGGGAAAGTGATAAAATTCAAATCTATTTTGCAGTTTATTAGCAGCTCTAGTTAAGAGTTTGGGTGAATGACAGAAAGTGGTTTGGGGATACCTATATATTTAATTTAGTTTTACTTTTCCTTGTCATCTCTTACCATGGATAATTGAGTTGGCTTCCATATCTTATGTTCATATATTATATCTTGATATATAGATATATTTTATATAAACATCATATATAAATGTTTTATATATGTAATACCTTTCAGAATGGGTGGAATATAGTAAGCACACACTAAAGGATCAGTTTAATTCAAATTGTAGGAATAAAATTGTAATAATAGTACTAATACTAATCAAGCCTCTGAGTTTTTTTAAATATTTCAACAAGTGTAAATGAAAGTATATGTTTACATGTGGTAAGACCATGTAAGCTATTACTTAATGAATGAGAGCTAATATAGTATCATAATCTCTCAAATTATAATTCAGTGAGAGAGTCCTTAGTGGTAGAAAGTTTGGGAATCAATAATCTAGTGCAATTCCCTTATTTTATAAACTATAAAAACTCAGGCCCAAAGAGTTCAAGTTTACCCACCTGGTTAAAGGCAGAGATACTAATAGCTCCTAATAACAATTTTTCTCCACAATTGTATTGAGGTTAGATTGCCAATGACTTAATTCCTAAAACCAATAAGTGACTTGTCTTTTCCTCACTGCCCTGCAGAGTACCCAATGCCTGGGTTCTTAATTGCCTGATGGAAATGGAACCACAGAATAGTCTTTTAGCAATGTTTTTTAGTTTTCTGAATATAGGTCTTTTATGTCCTCTGTTAGTTTATTCCTAAATATTTGATTCTTTTAGTTGCTATTATAAATGGAATTTTTTTCTGATTTCCTCCTCAGATTGCACATCATTAGTGTATAGGACACAACTGAGTTTTACATATTAATCTTGTACCACACACAGTGCTGAACTCATCTATTAGTTCTAATAGTTTTGCTGTGGATTTTTCAGGATTTTCTAAATATAGCATCAGATCATGAGTAAATAGTGAAATTTTCACTTCTTTCTTTCCTATTTGGGTGCTTTTTATTTTTTATCTAGCCTAATTGTTCTAGCTAGAACTTCTAGCACGATATTGAATAACAGTGGTGACAGTGGACATCCTTGTCTTGTTCCTGATCTCAGCAGGAAAGCTTTCAGTCTTTCACTATTGAGTACAAGGCTGGCTGTAGGTTTTTCATATATGCACTTTACCATATTGAGAAAGCTTCGTTCTGTACCTATCTTTTGGAGTGTTTTTATCAAGAAAGGGTGCTGAATTGTCAAGTGCTTTTTCTGCATCAATCAAGAGGATCATGTAATTTTTCTTCTTCAATTTATCAATGTAGTTTAGTACACTAATTGATTTTCTTGTGTTGAACCACCCTTGCATACCTGGAATAAAACCCACTTGATCATGGTGTATAATTCTTTTAATGTGCTTTTAGTTTTGTTTTGCAAGTGTTCTGTTGAGGATTTTTGCATCTATATTCATTAGAAATATTGGTCTGTAATTTTTTTTGTAGTATCTTTATCTGGTTTTGGTATTAGGGTGATGTGGTTTCATAGAATGAGTTTGGTAGTGTTCTTTCCTGTTCAATTTTTTTGAAGAGTTTGAGAAATATTGGTATTAGATTGTCTTTGAATGATTGGTAGAATTCACCTGTGAAGCCATCTGGTCCTGGGCTTTTCATCTTTGGGAGGTTTTTGATGACTGTTCAACATCTTCACTTCTGACTGGTTTGTTGAGGTCTTCTGTTTCTTCTAGGGTCAGTGTAGTTTGTGTTTCTAGGAATTTGTCCATCTCATCTACATTGTCTAGTTTTTTCGCATGCAGTTGTTTATAGTATCCTTTTATAATCTCTCTTATTTCTGTGGGGTCAGTGGTAACGTCCTTCTTCTCATTTCTGGTTTTATTTTATTTGTGTCTTCTCTCTTTTTCTTTGTCAGTCTAGCTAAGTGTTTGCTGACTTTGTTGATCTTCTCAAAGAACCAACTTTTGGTTTTGTTGATTCTATTATTTTTTTTGTTCTTGATATCATTTATTTCTGTTCTGAGATTTACTATTTCTTTCCTTCAGCTTGGTTTTGGATTACTTTGCTGTTCTTTTTCTAGTTCCTGCAGATGTGCAGTTAGATCTTCAATTTTAGCTTTCTTCTTTTTAATGTGAGTATTGAGGGCTATAAATTTCCCTCTCAGCACTGTCTTTGCAGTGTGACATAGGTTTTGATATGCTATCTTCTCATTTTCATTCATCTCAAGACATTTCAAGACATTTGAACTCTCTTGCAATTTCTTCTTTGACCCACTGATTATTTAAGAGTGTCTTGTTTAATCTCCATATATTTACAAAGTTTCCTTTTTCCATCCATTATTGATATTCAGCTTCATTCTGTTATGATCAGAGAAAAAGCTTTGTATAATTTCAATCTTTTTAAATTTATTGAGTTTTGACCCAACATATGGTCTATCTGCATAAGAATCCATGAGTGCTTGAAAATAATGTATATCCTGCTGTTTGAGGGTGCAGTACTCTATAAATGTTTGTCAGGTCTAGTTCACTTATCATATTTTCAAGCTCTTTGTTTCTTTACTTATCCTTTCCAAATGTTCTATCCAATACTGAAAGTGGTATATTGAAGTCTCTAACTATTATTGCAAAGACATCTATTTCTCCCTTCATCTTTGCCAGCATGTGCCTCATGTATATTGGGGCACCCAGATTAGGTACATAAATATTTAGTATAGTTATTTCTTCTTGGTGAATTTCACCTTTTATTAATGTGTAATAACCTTCTTCATCACTTATAGCAGTTTTGTGTTTAAAATTTATTTTGTCCGATATTTGTATTGCTACTCCAGCTTTCTTTGGTTATAATTTGCTTGGAATATCTTTTTCCAACTTTTACTTCTAACCTGGTTGTGTCCTTATGTCTTAGGTGAGTCTCTTGTAGACAGCATATAGATGGCTCATATTTTTTATCCATTCTATCAGTCTTTTGATTGGGGAGTTCAAGCCATTAACATTCAATGTTTTTACTGTAAAGGCATTACTTACGTCATCCATTTTGTCCTTTGGATTTCTGTTATCATATCATACTATTTCTGTCTTTTTACCCTTTAATTTAGCCTTCTTAATAATCTTCATTTCTACACTGTTCTCACAGTCTCTTGCACTTTTTTTCCCCTTTTTGTCTGTAGCACTCCTTTTATTATCTCTTGTAATTCTGGTCTTTGGTAACATACTCTATCAGTTTTTGTTTGTCTGTGAAGACTTTGAACTCACCCTCATTTTTAAAAGACAATTTTGCTCACTACAGAATTCTTGGCTGGCTGTTTTTCTCTTTCAGTACCTTAAGCACATCTTACCACTTTCTTCTCACCTCCATGGTTTCTGATGAGACATCAGCACTTAATCTTATTGAGGTCCCCTTTTATATGATGCTTTGTTTTTCTCTTGCTGCTTTCAGAATCCTCTCTTTTTCTCTGATATTTGTTATTCTGAATAGTAAGTGTCTCAGGATAGGTCTAATTGGATTTATTCTGTTTGGGGGTGTGTTGTCCTTCTTGGATCTAGATTTATGTCTTTTTTAAGGGTTGGAAGTTTTTGGTCATTTCCTCAAATATTCTTTCTGCCCCTTTTCCATTCTTTTCTCCTTCTGGGACACTGTTAATGTGTATGTTTGTGCATTTCACTTTGTCACCCAATTCTACGAGACCCTGTTTTATTTTTTCCACTCTCTTCTCTTTCTGTCTTCCTGTCTTTTTAGTTTTGATGTTCTGTCTTCAAAATTACTAATTCTGTGTTTGAGCAATTCAAATCTGCTCTTATTTACCTCTAATGTATTTTTTTTTTTATCCCATCCATCATGTCTTTCATTCCCATAAGGTCTGTTACATATCTTTACCAGCTATCACATGGTTCTTTATGCTCACCCAGTGTCTTCATTAATATCCTTTATCTCTTTAGTCATATTTTCTTTGAATTCTTTGAATTAACTTTATAAGGCTTGTGTAATTATCATTGATTGTTTTAAATCCAGTATCTCTTCAAGATATTTGGTTTGTTCCTTTGGCTGGGCCATCTCTTCCTCTTTCCTATAATGGCTGTAATTTTTTGCTAATGTCTAGCCATCTGAATATTTTGGTGAATTTACTCTGATGGCCAATTTCTCTGTCTTGCCTACTTTTTTAACAGCTCTTCTTTGGTATTTGATTATCTTATTCTAAGTCTTTAAAATTTCCCAGCTTAACTTATCAGAATCAGGCCAGGGACTCACTAATGGGGTGCAGATTTTCTCCCAGCAATGCAGGTTAAGAGAGACCTATAAGCAGTTTTTCTCCATGCAATTTCCATGCCGTCCAGCAGATGGCAATGCTCAGCGCACCTTTCCACAGATGCATTTTTTTTGTTGTTTTGTTTTGTTTGTTTGTTTTACACACATCTCAATTTATTCAAACAAGACTTTTAAAAAACAGATCATGTGTCTATGTTTCCTCTCCATGTCTGTAAAATGAAGGGCTTTTTCTGGTTGTTTTTCATCTCTAGTTTTTCAAAATTAACCTCATGGTATGAACCCTCAGGAAGCAACTTCACAGCCAATTGGCCTCTCAAAAGACAGTGATGCCTCATTCAAAATGAGACTGCTATTTAGGAACATCAATATCCTCATTATACTTCAATCAACCCCAAGGATGCTTAGTATCTCCACACAACAGCTCCGACATAACATTGAGACATGACCATTGTGCCTATACCCCAACCACCAATTTTCAAGTCTTTATAAGCTCTGCTTTCCTGTGTTTTAGTCTGGCCAGAGCTGAGATTCAAATTGGGCTTCTCTGGCCAAATTCACTGATGTGAAGCCCTCTGATACCCCCTCCCTTTTCCCTTTAAATAGCTTACAGTGAGGCAGATATCTGTTCCCCTTTCAGTCTGCTGCAGTGAACTGGGGATTTTATCACAGCTTAGGGGTGGGTGGTAGGTGGTGGGAGCTCTTCCCAGCCACTGCAGGGGTTTGGTAACCCATGTTTTTTTGTTTTGGCGTCTTTGTCTCTCTGTCCCTCGTCTTCCTGGGAGTTGTGTAGCAGATCCCTTGGACAGCTTTTGGCCCTTTCTCCGTTGTTCTGTATTAGAGTTGAGTCCTGCCTGCGTACTCCTATGCCAACTTCCCAGAACTCCAAAGAATAGTCTTTATGACTTGGGAGGAATGATGATGGCAACAATTCTTCTTTGGTGGCAGTGGGCAAGCATCTTGCAAAGGCTAAAATTACAGAATGGATGAAATGCTGTGCTGTGGTAGAGAGTTGGCTATCCACCAAATTTTATGTTCTCCCTTTAGTAGTATAGAGATATCTCTGGTAAGTGGTTGCCTGGCCAGAAATTACATTTCCTATTGTGTTCAGCTCTCACCAGTGTAGTGTTGATGGAAGGAACATGGATTACTTCTAAGGCAAGGTTTTTATAAAGGAGATATGGTTTTTGCATTTCTTTTTCTTCCATCAGCTGGATGCAGAGGACTGAAAAGCCCAATGGGATGGAAGAGCTAGCTTCAAGATGGAAGGATACTTGGTCCCTGAATCACAACATGTAAGAAAGCAACTCTCTGACAAGGGATACCTGTTTTGGATTACAAAGTAAATGAGAAATGGGAGGCGGATATGGCTTAGGGGATTGGGCTCCCATCTACCATATCGGAGGCCCCAGTTTTGATTACCGGGGCCTCCTGATGAAGGCAAGCCTGCCCGCATGGCAAGGAGAGCTGATGCAGCAAGATGATGCAACAAAGGGACACAAGCAGACTCAGAGAGACGCACAGCAAATGGACACAGTGAGCACAAGTGTCAAGGGGGGAGGCGGGGATAAGTAAATAAAAATAAAATAAATCTTAAAAAAAAAAGTAAATGAGAAATAAATTTCTATCATTATAAGCTAATGATGTGAGTTTCTATAATTAGTATTTCTACTTCATAGAGAAATCAAATTTGTACAGTTTCTTCTTTTCTCTGCTTATTACTTCACCAGTGTTTCAAAACAATATCCTTGTTAACAGTTCCTCTTGATACTTCTCACTATTTAATATTCACATGCAGAGATGTGGACATGTTTTCAAAGATAAAGTCCTGCATCTGACTGCCACTCTCACGCCATTACCAAAGCATTCTTCCTTCAATGCTTCAGCTAAAGCCTAATGCTTTAGCTTTCTCCATGTTCCTTTGTTCCTACCAGGTCTGTATTTATTCCCTGCCATATTGATTGTCATCTCAGAAGTTATATAGAGCATATCTAGTGGTCCCATACCCAGAAATACCAGCTTTAGATAACTGAGGTTAAGAACTGGCCTAAGGAAGCAGAGATTCTGGGTCAATAACCCATGGGTGGCTTGCTTTGGGGTAATAGTTAAATCATCATTTCTAGATGGGGGCTGACAGTCCAGTTCTTGAGCAAGAAAGCTCCCAGATTCCATGGATGTAAAGATAGCTATTTAAATAACATGAGCGATTTTGCCAGCTACCCTATTCATTAATATTGTGCACAGGCATAACCTGAGATGTTATTATATGTTATTATAACCCTTTTCTCATTCAGTTGCTGCATGCCTCTCACAGTGTGGGTATATCACAACACTGAGAAGGATCAAAGCAAACATTTTTCGTATAACGTAACCCCATCATTTCATCCAGTACCCAACTAAGAGACAGAAATCTGCCTACAAGACAGGAGGTAAAAAACAAAACAAAAGGAAAACTGACAAATGAACAGAAAACACCATAAGGCCGTGTTAAACTTATTGAAATGATATAATTGAACAAAATTGGTGATGGTTTAAGGCATTTTCCAAGGTAATTTTGATTCTCTGTGATTTTTGCTATGTAAACAGACTTCAGAATCTAATTTCTGAGAAAGTTGGAGTCTACTAGAATTAGAAAAAATAGATGATGCTTGAAAGTTGCTTCCTTAGGCTGACATCCTCCCTCCCTGCCTCTTTCTTTACTTCCTTCCTTCCTCCCTCCTTTGCTTTCTCCTTTTCTATCTTTTTCTCTTTCTCTTTCTCTCTTTCTTCCTCCCTCCCTTCCTCCCCTCCTCATTCCCTTCCTCTGCCCCTCCCTCCCTTCCTCCCCTTCCTTCCCTTCTCCTCTTCTTCCTTCTCCTCACCATTTAATATTCACATGTAGAAACGTGAACATATTTTCAAGAGTCCGGCACCTGACTACCACTCCCATCTTAATCTTCCTTCAATGATTTTTTCCTTCAATGCTTTAGCTGAAGCCTGAGGCTTTAATCCTCTCCTCTTCTTTTCCCCTCCTCCCTTCCTCTTCCCTCTGTTT
>JAQZBX010007019.1:0-45779 GCA_029593785.1 Cabassous unicinctus
CTACTACAGTTGCCTGGAGAGGTACAGGCCACGCCCCCACCCCCACCCCCAGCTTCCTCCCTGCTGGAGGTTGGGCTGGAGCCTAGGCTATGGCTGCTATATGACCTGGGTAGAAAGAGGCCGGTCCTTACCATCACTGAATGATTTTCAATCAGTCCCGCTTCCCCTCATGCTAGGGGCAGTGTTAAAATGAAGGCCATTGGTCTCTTTTGATTTGGACAGACTCAAACTTTAGCTGTTCTTAGCATTAGACTTTAGCCAGCCAAATTTACTAATCAGTAGCTGAAATTGGTGCCTAATCACCTCTTCCTTCCCCATTTTTGGGAAATGGAGCTTCCAACTCCAGCCAGGGAATAGCTCCTGAGATGGCTTGTCCCACCAGCAGGGGATAGGCACTGGCCTCCACAGCATGGGATGCTCTACTCATGAAACTTCACTGCAGGTGGTAGTCTCCTTCCATTTTCTAGGGATGTTGCAGGGTGCTCTTCTGGTCTCCTGTCTGCCCCAAACAGGTGCTTTTGATAGCACTTGGTGATTACTAACTCCACTGTAGGATGAGCTGACTCTTGGAGCTCCTTTCCTCCATCTTGTCCCTCCTCCCAAAGTTAATGTACATGGGGAATGCAGTTGAAACTGTAGTAGTGAGGATACAGTACCAGAAACTATGCTCCAAAGTGTATTTTTCTATTACATAATAGTTTTTGATTTGTTATTTTCAAGTAACCTACATGAAGTACTCTTTGTATTCAATATGCTGCAATGCTCCTTTTCCACCAATATAATATTTAGAAAAGAATGCTATGCAACCTGAGACAAAATAATATGGATGATAATGATGATGAAGATGATGATACCATCAAGATGTATGTTATCTCTTAGCTATTAGAAAAGGAAATGAAAACTTTACCAACCCAAATGCACAATGAAAACCCCTAGAGAAATCCTGTTTTGTATGGAAAGTTAAAGTACAAAATTTCCATTACAAGCACCAAAATTTAACATAAGGAACAAGGTCACTTTTTTTCAAAACTCCATGAAAATATAAAATGTTAGAATACTAAAGGGATTTTTAACAGATATTCCCAAATATTTACCCAAGCTTAAAGCAGTTTCTAGTCCATAATCATAAGGCAACTTATGACTGAACCAAAAATTTCTCAAAGGTCAAGACATTTAGAAAGAACAAATTGAAAATGGCAGACTCCTAATCAGGTTAACAAATCTAAAAATAAATCAAATATAATGTTTTAAAATAATATCATCATTACCTTGGGTTAGATACAATTCCTCATATATAATTTTTACATAAATTATAACAAAAGAAGAGATATCCCTTGGTTGGACTGCAGCATTACATAATTACCATATAATTCTGTCTGGACGCCAGGCTAGACTCCTGAAGTCTAGGTGTTAATTTATCTGGACAATATCTTAACTGCTCCATACTACTATAAAGCAATAAAACTTCATTTGAATCTGACAGTCCATCTGTTAAAGTTCCTGGTATTTCAGACGAGTGAAAATAAATCAATCATTATTCCATGGAAATATTTACTGAGTTTCCTTGTAGGTTAATAAGGTCAAATTCTAAAGTCTGTTCATAAGAAGAGAAAGAATTAGAAATAAAAATACAAGTTAAATTCAATATATTTTATTAATTTGTTTGCTGTTATATGAACCTTGGAAATAAATGCCTGTGGAAATAGTACTTTAAAAAGGTATTGGTGGAAAGTGGATGTGACTCAAGCAGTTGGGCACCTGCCCATCACATGAGAGGTCCTGGGTGCCTCCTAAAGAAAACGAGCAAGCTAATGTAACAGACTGGCACGGCAAGCTGACGCAACAAGTTGATGCAAGAAGATGATGCAATGAGATGACACAAAGAGGAAATACAATGAGGAAACACAACGAGAGACACAAAAAGCAGGGAGTGGAGTTGGCTCAAGCAATTGAGTGCCTCCCTCCCACATGGGAGGTGCCAGGTTCGGTTCCCCGTGCCTCGAAAAAGAAGACAAGCAGACACAGAGAACACCAGGAACAGACACAGAGAGCAGACAGTAAGTGCAAACAATGAGGGGCAGGAGGAGAACTAAATAAATTAAATTAATCTTAAAAAAAAAAAAAAGTATTGGCATCCACTAGTAATCGATTAACATTGCCCAAAAGTGTTGTTAAAATAGGGTGGGTAAAATATGGTCCACTTTGATGTACATAAGGCTACTGGAGGATGCAAAAACCATCATTTAAGAGTATTTTCAAGAAAATCATTTAAGAAAAAATGCTGTTTGTGATATTCGAATTCTATAGTAGGAGTTGTTATTTAAAAGAATAATGCTGAGTGATAATCATTAATAGAATGAATTGTGATATTTAAAATTTTCAAAATTTTCCCTGTTGTTTTCCTTCTGAATCCCCCAGCATTTCCTTTATCAAATCCCACATACTCAGCCACAGAAGGGTGTCTGTGTATCAGTGTGCATGTGTATGTGTGTGTGTGTAGAAATTAAGTGTAGTTATCCATCCCAAATAAATGAAGTGTGATTAGCAAACAAATCTTTCTGCCCAACAAACAATTCTTTCTTTTCAGCATCTCCATCAAACTCACCATCTGTTTTTTTTTTTGTTGTTTGTTTTTCATGAGGTACTGGGGATTGAACCCAGGACCTCGTACATGGGAAGCAGGTGCTCAACCACTGAGCTATATATCTGCTCCCTAATGAGAGCTGGTTTTTTCATTTGTTAGTTTTGTTTTTAATAGGTACTGGGGATTGAACCCAGAACCTCGTATGTGGGAAGCAGGCACTTAACCACTTGAGCTGCATCTGCTCCCCTCACCATCTATTTTTAACAAGTTTACAGTTCTTTTAACAAAATTCTAACAAGCCAACTTTTCAAAAGTCTCTAAGATCGTGTCCTCTGATGCTTAAAAAATCTATAGCTGGTCAAGAAACACTAGTAGTATATCAACTATTAAGAACTAAGCAGTAGAGCTTTAATACTTAAATATGTGAAAATACATGTTATTAAAGTATTTTCACATTCAGAAGGTCAAAACAAAGAAAAATGTGAATAGATAAAGGAAATAAAAAGTTTCAAATTGCAGCTCTAGTCATTACTGCCCTCATTAAATGACATAAATAAAACCTATCAGAATCTTGGTGTTTCTCAAAGGATATTGACAAATCATAGATGATTCTTATCTTTAGAAATCACTCAAGGCAACTTACAGAATGGAGAATCTATTGTAAAAGTTTGGAGGTAAGCCCTGAAACAAATTACATATATAACTAAAGAAAAACAATTATGGGGATTACGTTTATGGAACACACAAATATTAGAATCCGGAAAATTTTTAGAAATAATATTATAACTTGCAACCAACAGAAAGTAGAGAGAGAACAAGTAGAAAAGTGTAAAAGTGTCGATACTCAAATTTTCGTCTATAGAAGGGTTAAAAGAGAATGCTTGAACCTGATAAACCAAGTAATAGGGATTTAAGTATTTAATCTAGATGTATAAGGTTTCCAAATAGCTAACCAACAGAGATTAGATAATGGAAGGAAGGGTGGTAGTACCAGGAAGGGCTGTATAGGTGTACAAGAGCTTCATAGCTGACTGTCTTTGAGGATATTTATTCTAGGGCACAGGATAAAAATGAGTAGTGTGCTAATATTACCAAATGCTAGTATTTGTTTATATAAAACATTATACTTTGTATAAATAAAATTTGTATCTTATTTTTATTGATTTAGAAAAAAACAAAAGCTCTTACAATGAAAATTATAATCTGTTGACCTTAACAATAGTAAATTCAAAGCACTCAGTTATACTTCAGAGGTTGAGCAAAATAGCAGGTAATAATACCTCCAATTGGTAAATATCCCTAAAAGATTGTATATTGGTCCCAAATATAAATGCTGAACTTTGCCTTTACTTCTAAAGTTCATGCTATCTATCTCTTTGGTAGTAAGCCCTAGGGATCTTTCTCAGTCATAACCAATTACTAAGAATGCTACTTTAGAACATATATTTGGTATTAGAGCATCAAAAACATTATCAGTGTATATACATATGAATTAAATTGACTCTGCATTTGTGAATCTGTGTGTGCATCATAAAAATTGAGTCTTGAGAAATGATCACCCCTTACAAAATTCTATGAATATTTAGAATCATAGACTTTGTCTAGGTGTAAATGCATACACCCACACATACACATGTTCATGTAATTCAATATCTAATACATTTTATTTTAAGGGTAAAAGAACAAGGGCAGCTCTTTTAGGAAAGACTTAGTAAAGATGTAAAGGTTTTAGTTCATCATTAAAACCCATCATTATACATGTAGTAGTATTCAAAGAACTTAAATAAGAGATGTAATATTTCATTTGCTTCATGTACTTTGAGACTCTGCTGTTTGGTACATACACATTCAGGATAGTTATGTGTTCCTGGAGATTGATTTTTTAATAATTAGCAATGTCTCTCTCTAAAAATTTTCTTTGCTCTGATGTCTGCTTTATCTGATATTGTTATAACTACTATTTTTGTAAATAAATGTTTTCATGGCATATCTTTTTCCATCCGTTTATTTAAATCTACCTAGGTGGTTGAATTTGAAATGAAATTCTTTTAGATAACTTATTGTTGGATCATGTTTTTTTATAATCCACTATTATAAATATATACTGGTTTTCAATTGGTATATTTACACTATGCACATTTTTAGCAGCTTTATTGATTCACACAACATACAATTGGCATTTAAAGTATATTCAATGGTTTTTGTGTGTTCAAAAACTTGTGCAACTATCACCACAGTTAATTTTTGAACATTTTCACCACCCCAGAAAGGAACCCCACATCCATTAGCAGTCATTTCCTCCCAACTCCTCAGCTCTGAGCAAACCATAATCTCCTTCCTGTCTCTATAGATTTGCCTATTCTGGATATTTCATATAAATGGAATCAAATAATATGTGGTCTTTTATGACTGACTCCTTTCACACAGCGTAAGACTTCCAAAGTTCCTCTATGATGGAGCATGTATTAATATTTCATTCCTTTTTTTATGGCTGAACAATACTCCACTTTACAGATATACCACATTTTGTTCATCCATTCATCAGTTGATATTTGGGTTGTTTCTACTTTTGGAATATATGAATAATGCTGCTATGAGCTTTCATGTACATATTTTTGCATGAACATGTGCCTTCATTTTTGGGGGAATACACCTAGGAGAAGAATTGCTGGGTCATATGGTAACTCTATATTTAACTTTTGAGAAACTGCCACACTGTTTTCCAAAGCAGCTGCACCATTTGTCATTCCTATTAGCAATGTATGAGAGTTCAAATGTTTCCATATCCTCACAAACACTTGTCATTATGTCTTTTTTATAATAGTCATCCTGGTTGGTATGAAGTGGTATCTCATTACGATTTTAATTCACATTTACATGATGGTCAATGACGCTGAGTACCTTTTCATGTGCTTATTTTCCATTTGCCTGTCTTCTTTGGAGAGGTATCTATTCAGATCCCTTACCCATTCTAAAATTGCATTATTTGTAATCTTATTATTGAGTTTTAAGAATTCTTTATATATTCTGGATACAGGTACACTATCTGATACTTCAAAATATTTTCGTCCATTCTGTAAATTGTCTATAATTTTTTAATGGTGTCTTTTGAAGCAAAATTTTTAATTTTGGTAAAGTTCAATTTATCTAATTGTTCTGGTCGCTTGTGCCTTGGGTGTCATATCTAAGAAGGTTTTGCCTAACCCAAGGTCCTGAGGATTTACTCATACATTTTCTTCTAAAATTTTATTTTAACTCTTACATGTAGATCTATGATCCATTTAGAATTATGATTTTGTTTATGGTGTAAGTAAGGGGGACAACCTTCATTCATTAACAGGTGGATATCTGGTTGTTCCAGTACCATTTGTTGAAAAGGCAATTCTTTCCCATTTAAATTGTCTTGGTACCCTTGTTGAAAATCAGCTGACCATCAATGGCAAAATTTGTTTCTGGACTCTGAATTATTTCTGTTGATCTACATGTCTATCCTTATGCCAGAACCACACACTCTTGGTTACTGTATCTTTGTAGTAAGTTTTGAAATTGGAAAGTGTGAGTCCTCCAACTTTGCTCTTCTTCATCAAGATTGCTTTGGTTATTCTAGGTCCCTTGCATCTCCATAGACCATTAAAATTTATAGTAATTTATTGATACATTAGAGCTTAAGCCTGTTATTTTATTACTTATTTTCTTGTTACTTGTGCCTCTGGTTCTCTTTCTTAACTTCCTGTGAGTTATTTGAAAATTCTTAAGATTTAATCTTGATTTGTTGTACTATTGGTTTTAGTATATTGCTTTCTAGTTTTCTTAGTGATTTTTCTAGGTATTTCTATATGAATGTATAACTTCTTACAGTCTACTGATATCAATATTTTACCACTGTGAGTGAACTGTAGAAACCTTGCTTCCATTTATGTCCCTTTATGCTATCTACTTTAAAAATATATAATTATCACATTTCCTCTACATACTGTGAGCACCACATCAGACAGTGTTATAATTTTTGCTTCAACAATCAAATATGATTTAAGGAACTCATGAGGAGTAGAGTATTCTATTTACCCCAGTTTTACCTATTCCATTGTTCTTTTTCCTTACTGAAGTTCCAAGCTCTCTTTTGTTATCATTTCCTTTCTGTTTAGGGAACTTCCTTTAGTCATTCTTTAAGGGTAGGTTTGCTACCAACAAATTCTCTTAGCTTTCCTTTGAGAATGTCTTTATTTCCTGTTCATTCCTGAAGGATATTGTTTGCCAGATACAGAATTTGCAGTTGACAGTTCTTTTCTTTCAGTACTTGAAAAATGTTGCACCACTATTTCTGGTCTCCTTGGTTTCTGATGTAAAGTCTGCTGTCATTTGAACTGGTTTTCCCCTATAAGTAATATGTCATTTCTCTCTGGCTATTTTCAAGATCCTTCTTTAATCTTTAATTTTCATAAGTTGAACTGTGTATTGTTGTGAATTTCTTTGGGTTCATCCTATTTGGGGGTTTGCTCAGCTTCTTAAATCAGGAGGTTTATGTCCTTTGCCAAATTCAGGGAGTTTTCAGTCATTATTTTTTTGAATATATTTTCTAACTTACTCTCTCATTCCTCTCTTTCTGAAATTCCAATAATATGAATATGAGCCTCTTTGTTATTGTTCCATGGGTCCCTGAGACTCTGTTCTTTCTTTAAAAAAAAAAAAATTCTCTCTGGTTTCCAGATTAGATACATTCTATTTATCTCTCTTCGCCTTCACTGATTCTATCCTCTATCATCTCTACTCTGCTTTTGAAGCCATCATGTGATATTTTTATTTAGGTAATTGTATTTTTCATTTCTCTTTTTTATTACTTCTATTTCTCTGCTGAGATTTTCTATTTTTGTTCATTTGTTTCAAGTGAATTCATAATTGCTTGTGAAAGCATTTTTGTGATGACTAATTTAAAATCCTTACCAGATATTTCAAACATTTGATTCCTCTCAGCATTTGCATTTGTTGACTTTCTTTCTCTTTCTTGTTGTGATTTTCCTGGTTCTCAGTATGGTATCCTTGACATTTTGAATATTATGAGACTCTGGATCTTAGTTAATCTTATTTTTTTATAACGTAGTACCCTTATTGAGATGTTGCAAGAGGGCTGGTGGGTGTGTATTTCAGCTCTTTGCTGGGTCCCACCAACACCATCCTGGGAAAAGTGGGGGACTGCCTCATACTACTTCATGGCAGATGCATGGGGTGGAAGTTCAGCTCACCTTTCTGTCCCATTGGCACTTTCCCCATGAAGGTAGGGCACCAACTTACTGTCTCTGAGTGGGGAGGTGAGATCAATTTCTCTCTCAGCCCCACCAAATCCAGGGGCCCCACCTCCCATTACCCCATTGCACCTCATTAATGTCAGGTGGGGAGGGGGTTGGAGGGTCAGCTTCCCTGGGATCTACTAACACCAGAGACTGAGCACCAACCAGTTCTGCTTCATATGGCCTTGTTCAGTCACAGGTAGGGGTAGAGGCTCAACTCACGAATGGATCCTGTTGACACTACCATGTTGGGGGAATCATAGTACTGCATACTTCAGCAGGCTGGAGAATGAAAGATAAGCTCCACAATAAACCCCACCAACCCTACCTATGTAGGGAAATCAGACACTACCTGTCACCCCCAAGCATGGGGTAGCAGATTAGCTCCTGCTTGTTTTGGCCAACACCACCCAGCAAGGGTATCAGAGTATGTTGCCTAATTCTGCAGGGCATGGAGTACAGGAGAGGTAGATCAACTTCTGGCTCAGTAAAGCAGAAACCATGGAGGAAAGACAGTGTGAATTTTCCATTAGTGTTTGGCAGGCATTTTCAAACAAAAAAAAATCTGTCATTGGCCACACTTCTCTTGGCCATTTGTCTAAGGGAAATGGGCTTTCCTTGGTGCTTTTTTTGGTCTGTGCCTGATAGTGATTCTGGGTTAGAGGCTTTTGTAGTACCCTATCTGCAATATATGGGAGACAATAAGGAAACCCAAGGAACTCACCACCATGTAGTTCCTCAAGTCCCAAAATGCCCAGGTAGCTCACCTTCTTCTTTTATCTTTCAGACTTTCTATGCTTCTTTGTTGTGTTATGTCTAGGGTTTTTTCAGTCTTAAGAGGAAGGACCTAGGAGGAATGTGGCTACTCCATCTTGGTAGAACTGGAAATTATATTTAATTTTAACATTAAGAAATGTCCATTTGTATCCTTTCAAATCCACTGACACACCCTAATGTTTCCTCCAATAATATCCAGGAGGATTAGAATATTTGGATGAAGGTAGCAAATCATTCCTTTTTGTTGTTCATATGCAGACAAACATTCATTTATATTTATCTAAAAGTAATTGTAAACATTTGAAAATAATTATATGGTTAAGTCACTTAAATTAGTTAAAACAGTTGGATGAGAAATACAACAGAATATTTCAAACAACAGCTGAGTAAAAGATTTTAATCTCATTACAACTGATGTCAGCATTCTTCCTGAGGCAAAACTAATTGCAGCAGCTTCCACCCACAGGCCCAATTCATCACATACTCACACTGGATAACCATGCAAGAGAAAATGTGTTAATGAAGGGATATAGAACATACAGACTTTTTACATACACTTTTTTATACTTTGCAGTCATGTTCTAAGCTAGTGCACAATATAGCCAGAGCCTTGTAGACATATCAGAAAGTGTCTTTGCGATTTCCTAATCCTGATCTTGGTGCCAAAAGATGGAATGCTGAGATGTAATGCTGGCTGGATGTGCTCCTTGTGGGAACAAGAGAACTATGGGTTATTGGAGTGGGATAAAACCTAATTTAGAGTCTCAGTTCTACCTTGGACAAGTTACTTAACATTTCAAAATCTCACTTTCCCTGTCTGTAACATGTGGGCTCCTGAAGCTGCTAATTCTCATGAAAGATTAAAGTTCATAAAGTGCCCTTCATAGTAAGTGCCTCAAAGAAAATGCTAAATAAGTATATATTTGGCCCCATGATTTTGCACTGACAAAGCAGTGAAGCTGGAGTTCACATATCTCATGACCACCAGGATTTTCTTTAACATCCTCCCAAATTCTAATTTAAAGGATCAAATCCCAACTCTGCAATACCGATTCCCAACCAAAGAACATTACAGATCCCCAGACCTATATTTCCTAAGTGTCTCTCCCAAAAGTATTAAGAAAAGAAAACTTGGTCTCGAAACACACATACATATTTACTTTGACTACATATAAAAATTCTAACCTCCCTGATACACTTTTCACTACCAGTCACCAGATTTCAAGTATACTTTTTTTAAAGACATATTCAAAGATAAAGCTTAAGAATTGTTATTTTAATTCTGTAATTTTTTTCTGGAGAGTTGTTTGAGGATTAAAAGGAATTTTTAAATCATATGTAGAAAAAGCAAAGTTTTCCTACATTTATCCCTTACAGACAAGGGGCAGAATCCCAATAATTAAATACTTGCACATCTCTCCCTTTTCCACAGTGTTCTCTGTACACTGAAGGGTAGTTTTGGGTTAAGTGGAGTTTCTAAAGATCAAAGTATTGTCATAAATACTACTTATTTGCCCTATAGGGACATAGGAACACTAGAAATGATATGCCCAGCTTGCCCAACTGAATTTTCTCTGAAAAGTAAATCAGATTTTCTAGGTTTTAATCCTGGCTCACTAAAGATGGGGTACACTGGCCTAGCAAATCACTTTGCCTGCTTGGGCTTCAGTCTCCCAACTAAGTGTCAATAGTACAGGACTCCACATTCAACAAGCATTATCTCATCTGGCCTGACAACACCCTTCAGAGTCAAGGAAAATGTCAACAGCCATTACCACTCTCATTTAATGACAGAGAAATGAAAGCTCTGAGAAGCTTCGTGTGTCCCAAAGGGTGAGCTACAAATCATGGATGTTTCATAGGCATCCTCTGAAACAAGAGAAATATTGGCTTTGAGGGATGAAGAGAAAAACTGTCAAAACCTAGGGTCATGAGCAGGTATATTAGGAACCCAAATTAATAGCAGCAAGTAGATATTAAGCTGGCAAATAAATGGATTAAGAAAGAGCAAAACAGTTGTGCAGACAATGTCTGGGGCAATGAGACATTCCAGAGGGCTGAGCTCTGTGGACAGCTGACTGTTCGTGCCACTATGATCCAGGAGCTTCAACATCAAATACTCCCTTAAACTTTATAACAGGTGGAAAACCATGCCTCAGAATTTTGAAATAGCTTGGATAGTGGAAGAGTTAAGGTTTGACGGAAAGTGTCCCAATTTCTTACTTTAAATTGTGCTAGGTTCTGTATTGTCAACTTTGGTGGACATCATCTAGCTGCTCATGCCCAAGAACTAAAATTCTGGTTCAGTAGGTTTGGAGTAGGAAATTTAAATAAGCCTCCGTTGTTGCCCCACAAAGTTAAATACCTACCTCCCTATACTCCAATGCCTTTTTTCCATGCGTACTCTACTCTTCTTGTATACAAATCTATCTTTGAGGGTGTGTGTGGTCACTTGCTACTTTCCTTGACAGAGAGGTGTCTTCCCCAGGACTTTTACCCTCCATCCTAACCAAATGATGTGAATAATCTATATTTTATTTTACTATGAAGATAAACATGAGTTAGGCAGCATACAGGTTAGAGAACTCAAAAGGTCATTGAATTTTAAATGAATGAGAAAATGAATCATTTTTGAGAAAGTATTCAAGGAACCACTGCATCATTCCAAGGTCAGATGAAATGAAGACTAAAACACAAATGTCGTGTTACTAGGCTCAGCACGCCATTATTAGGCTTTCTGACCTCCCTGATGAGAAGCCCTTGTCATTGTAAGGGAAAAGATGAAAAGCATATAGTTTAATCTATGAAAAGGATTAGAGAAATTAAACATTTTATTAAATGCAATATCCATTTGGTGTTATCCTGAAAACGAATTCAATGCAATGACTCAAAAAGTGGAGTTGAAGCTTTAAAATAACTCCATACACATCTATGCATATAGAGTCATCAAAAGAATGTTGTAAAATTATAGGCAACTTTACAGCAGAAATAGGATAACAGCATAAGAAAAATCTCATTCAGAGTTAAAGATTGATTAAAATTTAACCAACAGAATATTAAGCTGCCTTTTTTATCTTTTGCAATTTTGGTTTTACTCAAAAATATAGAATTCTGTTCTCATATATTCCTTTATAAAATAAGCCAAGTGCATAGTCTTGTCTCAAATAGGAATCCACTGCAGACAAAATTTGTGCAGGGAAGTTATTCAAAATATAACTCTTATAAGTTTTATTTGAAATTAGGACTACACCTTCATTCTTTTTATTCAGGAGATGTCTATATAAGACAAGTGAACAGACATCTTATCCACTTCAGCCATCTTTGCAATTGAGAACAACTGCAATGACAGAATTGATCACACCCAATGATTCAGTACCCAAGGATACCTGGCAGAGTTATAAATAAAAATCTATTATCAACCTAATATGTTTCTCTTTTCCTCAATATAATTTACCGTTTCAGGAATTAAGAAGTGTGATGGAGACTGTTATTAACCTGTTTTACATATGATTTAACTGCAAGAGAAGGAAAACATTTTCATGATATCCATGTATTGCTGTGGAAGCAAGATTTATCTCTGCAGCCATATATAATTTAATATAGTTGTTTAAATCACTATTTGAGATCAAATAAAGGGATTGTTGATTCACAAGTTGATTTAATTTACACTATCAACTATGCATTACATTAAGGAACTAATTCTGCTACCTTATTCTATCAGAGTCCTAGGATAAATCTTAATTTTTATGTTTCTAAAAATACTCTTCATGATGAAATTACACAGAAAGACAGATCATTTTACTGCATGCCAGGAGAACTTATATCATGGAAGTTACTTGTTCAAGGCTAATAAACAATTACAGTAGGTGAAAAGGAAAAAAAAATGTATTTTCCCCTCCAACTTGAATATCTCTTGGTCAAAAAATAGTGACTGTTAAGTATTGGACAGTTCAAAAAACAATGTAGCCTAATAATTCATATTGCCTAAGAGTAACCTCCTGAACACCTTCTTGTTACTCAAACATGGCCTCTCTCTAATCCAAACTCAGCAAATAAACTCACCACCTCCCCACCCTCCCGGCGTGGGACATGACTCTCGAGGATGAGCCTCCTTGGCATCAAGTGAGTTTACACTTATGCATATCTCAGGTGGATCTCACTAAATGCCAAAGTAAACAAAACCTCAGACTGGGGTACCCCTGAGGACTCTAGAGACATCTGGACACTATAGGCAAGGCATACATCCCATGAAATCAGCACCCCATCAGTGAGCCTTACCTTGGAATATATGATAACCTATTTCTCCAATGTAACAGAGTCAGACTTATTTATAATTTATAACATGGTTCTTCTGCCCCTTTTATTTGAACCTATAATCAGCACTATACCCATTAAATATATGTCCCAGAAACTTAAATCTTAGGTCTGTTCATATGCCGGTTGGGCCCTGAATCTCAGAGAGTTGCAGCCAAGACTGACTCTCCAGTTTATCAGACTCGTCCAGGACAACTAACAAAATGATGATGATGGAAAACCCCCATCCCAAAAAGCAAAGGATATCTACAACTGCAAGCAAAACAGTTCCTTCCATCTGCCCCATAAAATCTAAGCCCCTCTCAATCTGAAGTAGAGTGGGTATCACCCCCAAATCCTCAAGACTGAGGAATGAACAAATATAAGAGGGGAATGCAACCATGGTCCAAAGTAGACTTATTATTATTGTAGTACCAGAAGAAATGATATAACATTGATATAAAGACAGTGATTACCAGAGGTTCTGAGGGGAGTAGGACAGAAGAATAGGTGGAACATAGGGCTTTTTTAGGGCATTGGAATTGTTCTGTATGATGTATACAGGCCATTATACATTTTGTCAAAATGTATAAAATTGTACGGTCCAAAGTGTAACCACAATATAAACTATAGACCATGGTTAGTAGTAATGCTTCAATAATTGTTCATCAATTGTAACAAAAGTACCATACTAATGTAAGATGTTAATAATAGGGGAAAATGTGAGAGGGGGAGGGGGTGGGGTATACGGAAATCCCCTATATTTTCATTGTAACTTTTCTGCAACCTAAAACTTCTTTAAAAATAAAGTTTAAAGAAAAAACAATGTAAATTACTGCATGGTGGTAGTGGTATATATGGGAACTCTGTACTATCTGCATGCTTTAATTTTTTTTAAAGTAAATTAGTTACCGATCTTCATTTGAAAGTGATTTTTATGGGGAAGTGATTTCATGAGGAAGTCATAGTATCATTATTCCTCAAAACAAAACTAATGGCTACTACTGACAGATGAGGGTTTCAGTCAATACCTTCAGCCCCTGTCTACTATGCCTTCTTGCATTCAGTTCCCACCTAAGGCCTAATTCACAGAACAGCATAAAGTAGCTTTAAGGAGAAGAATACTTCTTAGGGGCTGGTGAAAGAATGCACTAATCTGGGTTCTGCACAAATCTAATGGTCTTCAATTATGTTCCCTTATCATCTCTCTTTACTTATTTTATTCTTATGCACAGAATCCCCACCCCTTAATGGGATCTTTAAAATCATCTGAAAACTTTGTTTTGGGAGCAGAAATTTCTTTAGGCAAAATCTTATTCTGCCCAAAATATCAGGCATACAAAGAAGAGGGTGAGGAGAGAAAAGGAAACTTTAAGAGCAAATTTTGAAAGACATAAGTCAACTCTCTTAAAAAAAAAATAAAAGCCCCAGAAATACTAAGTTGCATATCATTTTACAGCAAGAAAATGGCAAAGATGTTTAAAATTGTTATTTTTCACTACAATATTTTTCTGCTCTCATCTACTAATTCATTTATTGATCAAATACTTATTGAGTGCCTGCTTTGCACAGACAAACTTTTCCAGGCACTAGGGTGACAGTGATGGCAACAACAGATATAAAGCATGCTTTTGTGGATTTAGAGCCTAAAGCCCTCATCTTCCTTCCTAAAAATAAGAATTGGCCATCAGGGTTAGGTGATGCATTGTGAAACTGCTATTCCGCTTTCCATGAATGTAATCTTAAATATCTCTTATGGTGTCATTTGGGGCAACTGTGATGGCTAAAGAAGTACGAGTTGTTTCTCTTAGTACTAATTTTAGCTAAAACTATTTGGTAGGAGGGGAAATTGCCAAATTTGTCCTTAATGGAAAGCTGGTGAGAAACCTAAGCCTTCTGGCTGGGAAGGGAAGGGAAGGGAAGGGAAGGGAAAGGAAGGGAAGGGAAGGGAAGGGAAAGGGGAAGGGAAAGTCATTACATTAGAGGTGGAGCCGAATAAACCGACCTCATGGAATTAATGTTGTAATTGATGTGGAAACTGTCTACAAGTGTGTGTCAGATGACCGCATTGCATATTACTAACAATGTCTATAAATTAAGAGATTTCAACACAGCACTATTTGAATAATTGTAGGATTTGAGCTTTTCAAGGGCAAGGATCACATTTAATTCCTTTTTGAATTTCCAGCACCTAGCAGAGTGAATGACATAAGATAAAAACTTGATAAATGTGTGAATGAATGACTAAATACTACTTCCTATCATGGATCGGGCAAAGGGTGAAAATTTACTAACATAGATTCTGCCTTGAGAATATTTGAAAAGTAAGCAAAAATTATCTTACATATATAATTATCTCAGCTAAAAGAAATCCTGTCAATCAATTTTAAAGCAAGGCAGCCAACAATTGAAAATGCTTGATGTAAAAATACCACTTATTTACATATAAGACAGGTTGAGTTACAAAACACATTGTTAACTTTAATTAAAAAGGAAACTGATACATATGATATTTGTTCCGAAGTCTAATTTTTTCTATTTAATTATTATGTCATGGCAACAAGACATCAAGGAATATTTAAAAGGGAGTCAAGGAAAACGTAAAGGCTCTACTTTCTTAAGCAATTCTTCCTGCCCCCCCCCAAAAAAATATGGATCTCAGCTCATTCTATATATTTATTTAATATGTTGTGTTGCTGAGAAAGCAAAGGTGTGGTCTCTTCCCTGATACAGTCTCAGATGAGAATGGTATGGGTGGCAATTGCTGTCCATATACTGCACAGATCCCCATGGCAAATTCCAGTAGTTGTATCTCTTTTCCTGAGGGCTTTTTTTTTTTTTGGCCTCCAGAGTCTCCATTGCCTGTGGGTATGGCAGGGTTTAAGTGTGAGGAAGTTAATGTCTTCTAGTTCTCTCACCCCTCAGGTGGGATAACTGTGAAGTGCATGTCTACACTGTTTCTGAGTTCCCCAGCAGAAATAACTTCTAGTTGCTCAGGTTAACTTGCTTGATACCCTTTTTTTAACTTCCTTCTTTCCCTATCTTACTTCTCCCATTCCCCTGCTTTTGTTTCTTGAAATCAACTTCCAAATGAACTACTTGCATTCTAATCTGTGACTTAGGGTCTGCATCTGAAGAAACCTAAGAAAGTATGTTTTATAAGTTTATATCTACAAGATAAAGCTCAAAAGGTAAAAAGGGGGGGGGCAGGAGAAATTTCAAGATATAGAAATAATTCATACCAGTATTATGAATATAAAACTGAGTTTATCCATGGAAGTTAAAGTAGAGGTAGAACTATCAAAGAGCAACCTTTCTCTCACTTGAGAAACAGTAAGCAAAATATGTTCCATATTATGAATCTATAAATATGAAGACACAGTCCTTGGTCTGGAGAAATCAAATCTAGTGGGAAAAGTTGATACATATGCAAGTGATAGTCTCCAAATATTGCTGCCAACAACTCCTACCATTTTTTTTATACACTCCCCTTTGCAATGTGACTTTGCCGCTGCTGTTATCAAGAGGTGGGGTCTATTTCCCATCACTTTGAACCTGGGTTGGCCTTGTGATTTGCTTTGACCAATGCAGTGGAAGTGGCATTCTGGGATTTCTGAATCTAGGCCTAAAAACCACTGGCAGCTTCTACTTCCCCCTCTTACCAGGCTAGTCCTCAGGCTAGACAGCAGAATGATTAGAGCTTCATGGAGGAAGAGGGGCCACCTCAAACAAGCACCCAGTTGAATGGAGGTGAATGAGCGTCTACACCATCAAGGAAGAGAAACCCCTCCCCCAGCTGAGCCCAGCTAATCCATAGAATCATGAGAAATTATACACTGTTGTTTTAAATCACTAAATTTTGAGGAAGTTTTTTTTTTTTTTTTTAAAGCAGCAACAGACAACTGAAACAGCAAGCAATTACAGTACAGCTTGATAATTCTACTGGAGTGAAGTACAAAGAGCAAAGATAGTTACGGGGTGAGCACCTGCTATGAGATAGCAATGTTCAGGGAATAACCAAAGAGACATAAATGTGGTTGTTGCTATAAACACATTTGCAGTTTTGCTGGAGAAAGGTGGCTATTATTTGAAATGATTGGGGAATACCTAAGTTATGAGCAGTATGATTGTGACTCTATGGTCAATAAGAGTTCAAAGAAAAAGATATGTGTATACTGTTGGGGGGCTTGAGCTGGAATCAAATGAAGAGAGGGAAGTCATCTGGGTAGGAAGAAGAGTTGAGTAAAAAGGCAAGAGAGATAACAAGGATCTATCTTACACGACAGGTGGGAAATGTGGAGAGCAAAATGTAATCACCTCTTTATTTTCTCACCGTTGGAATTAGACAAGATAAAAGTATCTGAAAAAGAACTTTTAAGAGTAATTTTTCCATAACTTTTTGAGCTGCTTTTTTTCTGTTCTTTTATTTTTGTAAATTTGAAATAAAGTTGTTAATAAAAAAAAGGTATGTTGCCCCTACTTTTCTTTGACTCAGTCAAAATATCAGGGGAACAACTTATGAGAGGGAGCAAAATATCACCCATCTTCTAACCACTGTCGAAAAGTAGATTTGCAAAATGTTTGCTACCATTTTCCCCCACAGGATTCTTTGTTCTATTTAGGCAAAGCACATATCAGGCAGCAACATGCTTATTGCTATAACTAGATCATATCTACGGAAACGGCTGACCTTAACACTTGACACTATCAATAGAAGAAAGGTTATAACAATTATTTCATATTGCCATCTGCAAGAGATTTTGAGTGTATTTAAAGAGAATTTCAATGGTTTCCAATTTCAACAAAGTGGATGCACAACATTTCATGCTTCAAAAATCAATAAGGGATGTTTTCCTGGCGAGATATATATATAGTTATTGTTAATATATTCATTCCCTTAATAATTGGTGCCCATTCTTCAAAATAAAGTGTATTAATGAATTTTTTTAAAAATATTAGTTAGAGTTTAACTTTTTCTCTCTGCTGCTGTAAGCAATGAATCAGTGCACTTTCATCTTTATTAGGTATTCGGAACATGTGAAAATAATATATGTGTACAAGTATACAAATATCTCCACACCCATAGATGTAAATAATGGATTAGAGCTTGTATAATTTCTGACATTTATTAAATAAGACACCTTTGGTGCTTCTGAAAGATAATAGTTAGCTGAGCATACATAATTCTAGGACAGGTGCCTTATCTCTCCCCTCCATGCCTTCAAATTAATAGTGTTTTCCTAACAACTACCACAATTTCTCAAAAGTGAACTTTAACAAACAAAGCATTTAAATATTATGAAACGTGCTATCTTAATGTTCATAAAAGTTATTGTTTACACCCTGCATGATTGCTTAATTAGTATGATTCAATTATGAACAAAAAAAATGAAAAAGCAGATTTCACTTGCTTTCCTGCCCAGAAACCACATCCCATAATTAAATTGGAAGATGATGGGATATCTCCCTAAACAATGCAAATGGTGGTGGAGCTGCTTCTTCCTGCTCATTAGCTTTGTGTTACAGTTGAATCATAACTATTAAGAGATCATGTGGGCTGTAATGACACTAGATCACCAGAGACCAAAGGTTGTTGGCAGAGAAGTACACACTTCTCTAGGAGGTGAGCTCAGAGTAACGGATGCAAGATTCTCAGGGCACAAAACCAACCCAGGACCTAGACAGAAGACTATACAGAGGACCCTTCTGTCCAATAAAAATGATTTAATGACCTACAGCAAAATGCAAGCCTGTAGGGTAAATCTGGGGGAGGGGGGAAGACAGGGAACACAGTGCCTTACGTTCTTAGAATTCTCCCTCCTTTAATCACCTACACTTATATTCCATTTACTCCAAAAGAAACATATAGTGTCCCCACCTACATCAAGTGGTATCATCATCATCATCATACAGACAGGTGCTATTGTTGTTCTGTCCATATGCCCTCAGCCCTGAACAGGCTGACGTCCCATAGCCTGAGGGTTTTCTTTAGCTGCCAAAGACTACTCTGCCTATGCACATTGCAGGCTGTAAATGACAAGGAATTAATATCCCCTGGGATCAGTCTTCAACTAATAACTAGCAGGAGTTGATGGATAAATACCCCATATCCCTTACCTCTCTGAGATAATTCTGAGATGCATGTTCTACACTGTCTCTCAAAACTCCCTAGCATCATTACATTCCATTTGCCCACCTCTTCGTTGGCTTTCTTACTTGTATTTTCCACTCCCCTTCCTGTGTTCCTGGGATCACCTCGAACATAAACTGTTTATAGTAGAATTTTTGTCTATGGGTTGCTTCTACAGGAAACCAAATTAAAAGCACCATCATCGGAAGCGGGTGTGGCTCAATGATAGAGCTCCCATTTACCATGTGGGAGGCCCCGGGTTCGCTTCCCAGGGACCCCTTGTGAGGGCAGGCCGGCCCGCGCGGCGCAGTGGGATGATGCAGCAAGACCTCGCAGCAAGGGGGAGATAAGCAGACACAGAAAAAACACACAGCAAATACAGGCAAGGAGGGGATAAATGGATAAATAAATAAATGAATCTAAATAAATAAATCTTTATTAAAAAAAAAAAAAAGAGCACCATCCTCCTCCTCATCATCATCATCAAGGCAACAATAGTAATAGCACCAACCACTTATTGGGTTCCTACTATTTGGGCTTGAGACTTTTATTCATTTTTCTATTAAAATTTTAATTCTTGCAACAGGCAGCTATATTACCCATATCTATAGCTGAGAAAAGAGAAGCATGGGGAGTTTAGATAAGTTGCTGAGATCTAGATCACAGAGTTATTACATGAAGATTAGAAGCTAGGATCTGTTGGGTTCCAAATTAATTGCTCAATCTACTCCACTATACTGCCACCCGTAAAACTAAAATCAAAACAATTCAAAAACAAAATTCACATGCTGAACCCTTGCCTATTTTATAAAAATATTAGAAGAAAATCATTTTATTTCAGCTACTTAGTAATAAATATCCAAGAATACATTTTTGGACCTAAAAATACTTTCAGAAAGTATCTTTTAATTAAAAGGTAAAGAGCATTGATTGTGGTTGGGTAGCTGAAGCATTGCCTACAACACCATTCCATTTTGAATATTTGTAATTAGGTTATTTTTAATAGTCCTACAATCTCCAATCTATGATTGTTGAATAGAAGTTTCTAAATTTATGGAAAAAATAGCATGTAAGAGAAAAATTAACTTATCAGTTTTGCTGATATACCAATTACAAAAATGTGCATAAAGTAAACATCAAAACCTAAATGGCTTCATCATACAAACTGTAGAGAAAGAATAATCAGGTTTAAATTAGTTCATATCCCACTTCTAAGAGTTTAAAAGATGTGGAACTTAACGAGCCCAGAGAAGACCACTTGAGACGTATTGGTCAAGTGAAAAGAGATGAAGGGAAAAGGAAGAAAATGAGGAGCAAAGGGGACAATTTTCTACAGAAGATAAACATATCCCAACACTATGTTTCCAAATCACACTTGGTTTAATATTTAAGACTCTTTCAAAATTAATTTTAGAGAAGCCAAATTTAAAATTTACAGTAATTTCCTGTTTCATGAATTCATTATATAAACTTTTACATTAAATTTGAAAAATATCTTTCCAAAAAGCAGAAAAAGTATGCAAATTAGAGTCATATTAGTGCAGATTCTTTTCCCCAATATTTTATTATGAGAATTTGCAATCATGCAGCAAAGTTGAATGAATTGTACAATAAACTCCACATATGTGGGGAGCAGATGTGGCTCAAGTGGATAAGTGCCTGCTTCCCACATGGGAGGTCCCAGGTTTGGTTCCCTGTGCCACCTAAAAAACAAAAACAAACAACAAGAAAACAAACGAAGAAACCAACTCAGAGAAGCCAATGTTGCTCAGTGGTTGAGCACCAGCTTCCCACATACAAGGTCTTAGGTTCAGTCCCCAGTCCCAGTACTTTAAAAAAAAAAAAATGTCCATGTATCTATCACCTAGATTCTACCATTACTATTTTACTATGCTTTATCATTTATCTATTTATCTATATATCCTTCGATCAATTCACTAATTCATCTGTTTTTGACGCATTTCAAAGTGATTTTCAGACATCAGGAAAATTCTCCCTAAATACCCTAAATACTTCCACAGGGATATGATTAATCAGAGTTCAATAATTGCTTCCATTTTTCCTCAAATTTGCATGTAATGAATAGTACAAACCTTAAATGTTCATTCACTGAGTTTTGATAAATGTGTTTACTTGTGCACATTCAAACCTCTGTCAAGATATAGGACATTTAGTTCCAGATTATTTTGAAGTAAAGAATAAATACTTGGTATATGCTCCCTTTTCATTTCCTTAAGAAAACCCAAAATATTTAGAAAGTTTAAAGTAAAACAAAAGAGACAGGTTTTTTTCCTTAACTTCAATAAATGTTTTCAACTCCATGTCAGTAACTAAATAAAGAACAGCAAATGAAGTTAAATTCTAACAACTTTAACTTGGCTTAGAGCAGGGATGTTATACCACATGCCAACAAAGCTAGAAAGACAAATTCAGGAGTGTGAGGTGAGTGTAAAACCAAAGCGAGCGGTAGAGACGGCAGTCAACGTGTTAATCCATGCAGCCGCAGCTAATGGACACCCTGTAGGAATGTGCAGGACTGACAGACCTACAGGTTACTCAAGGCAGCCTGGGCATCCAGATTTTTATGTGCCTCATAATGAATTTCTAAAATGTTAACAAGTAAATTAAAATCTTAAAAACTTTATAGGTCTCAGTCAAATGAAGCCTACAAGTACCCAGTTTGCATTCCTTAGCTTAGTTTCCTATTTCACGACTTTTGGTTCCCTGTAGTTATATATACTTATGATCAGATCATTCTCAGAGCCAGCAGATGAGTCTCAGAAGCATATAACTAAAAGGAACTATTAATCAGTTTTTTGAAAAAGCTAAAGACTTGAGCAGTTAGAATAAACCCTATCAGTTATAATAAGATCAAGAGAAACCAAAAGAAAATAGTAATATAGTCTCTTTCTCCTCAGGAAATACCTGTGCTTATAAGTGATATGAGACAAGTAAAGCAGGGTAAGAGAGAGTATGTTAGGTAAGATCTTCTCTTACAAGAGGACATCTAAAAAGAGGTGAAAGGAAGTGAGGGACTGAGCCCTATGAATATCCTGGGGGAGGAGGTACCCCTGCAGAAAGAACCCTCCAGACTAAATGCAAAGATCTCAAATGCACCTTAAAAAAGCATGTTACCAATTGCAAACTAATATATGTGTGTTCCCCTTTAAGAATACTCATTTTTACATAAAGTATATACAAATCCTAATTTAGAGAACCAGTACACTGTTCAGGATTTAAGAGTATGAAACTCTGGACTTATTACATACTTATTATTCAGAGGAGTCAACTGTATAATTAAGATGTAATATTATTTGTAACTTTTGATTTATGCTTTTTGTAGAATGCATTGATTACATGGAGGAAGGCTCCCCTTACCAACAGAATACATAAGTACTATGTGTTCCCCAGGAGAGTAGGATGGGACTAATTATGGACAGTTGGTAGACCACTTTCATGCAGGAAAATGAAATCTAGATGAAAATGAGAATATGAATTCATTCTATAGAACTTGGAGGTTATGCGTGAATTTCTTTCCTTGAGCCTCTTCAAAAGGAGAGGACAGTTATGGAATTTAAAGAACTTGTCTGTTGCCAACCCTTTAAGGGTGCTGATAGCAGTGGTGCTAATGTACCTTGACACAGGATTTTCTTGTTCAAGAGCTCAAAATAGGGAAAAAGGATTATGGCAACAAATTCACCAGACCTAACATTTGTCTTTTGTCACCCATTGTGCCAGTTTCAGAAAAACCAGTACAACGTTTCAATCAAAGACAGGCAGGATTTGTCATTTTATACCTGTCAAGACTGAATTGTGCTCCCAGGACCATTCCACTTGAAGGAAATATATGGAAATTGGAAATATACTACATTCTACAAGGAACTTCCAGTTTCTGAGTGTCTTTGTAATCTCCTTTTCTTTTCTGTATAATACATAAAAAAGAGAAAGAGAAGGGAAGGAGAAAGGTTATCTTGAAAGCACACAGTGAAATACGGTCTACAGCCTGAAGTAACTACACTAAAGCTTCTACTGGTCCTTGTCTTGACATAAATACTTTATAGTCTCCAATTATATTAATTGCTCATGTGGTAAAAAACCATCTGGGGTAATAAAAGTAAACAAGTTCACAGACATGATAAATTGGAAAATGTCCCGAATGCAAACAAGGGCAACATAAAGATGTTGCCCATCATTTTTGCTTTTAGAGTTTTAAATTTAATAAATTGGGACACTTTTGAAAGTCTACATTAAGCTCAGGTGAACACAAAAACTATAGCTAGGTTATCTTTTAAGGACATTACCAAAACATTGTATCTTTTAAAATATATGTGAATATATTTACAATATTACAGATAACTGAATCTAAACCATTATTCTATATGAGTTAGCATATAGAATAATGTGATAACATGCTATAAGAACTTTTAAAAGAATGGTAAAACAGACTTCAGATGCTTAAAAAAGCCCCAAAATGCTCACATGTGAAGCAGATTAGCTTAGCATTCAGAACTAGTAACAGCTGCCATTAAGTCTAGTACATTTCTTCCAGTCCACCTCTTTACTCCATCAACCAATGGAAAAATGTGATTCCACATCCTTACCAGAACTTATCAACTCTGTATTTAGTTCCATAAAGAAGACCCTAGTTCCTAATTTTTCTTAAAGAAAACTAAGTTACCTGTCAATACACCAGCAGCCTTATATTTAAGTTTCCAAAGCTTATTTTTTTAAAAAAATAGATTTATGGTAAACATACTGAATACATCTTACTAATCTTTGTTCATTTATTTACTAGGGAAAATTAAATATTTTCCCTAGTAAATAAATAATAGTAGATTATTTATTTACTAGGGAAAATATATATTTAGAAATGAATTTTGAATAAGCATTTTATAAAATATCTTTCTGGCATGAGTGGTGTGCTAAACAAGAGTCCAACTCGTAAAAGTGCTCACTACTATTTACCCATGTTTCCATACTGCCCTCCCCCTCTGAATGATGGGATCAAATCATTTGCATACATGATCTTCCCTCATTTCCCCTAACACTATTTCTCCTCCCATCACCTGCCCGCCTTGCTACCTACTCCATTTCCCTGGGAAAGTAGGAGTAGAGGGAGGATGTCAGAAGAGGATAATTCTAAAGTTCTATATATGTTTATCTAAACTTGGTCAGGTTAAGGCGAGATAAAAGTGGTATCAACCTGTGAATGTGGGTACTTTCTTTGGCAAACAATTGCTATGTTCTCTCCTCTCCCTAAATAAAAGAAAAAAATCAGGGTTTTGAGAGGGGAAAACGTTTTAGGATCAAAATATATTACATATAATGGATCTGAGTTAATTTTGAGCAGAGCCACACATGCTGGCCAGAGAAATGTCTTGATTTCAAGTATTGCAAATTTATCAAAGTTAAGGTCAAGCAGCTGAATTTCTGATCCATTTGTTCTTTCATTCAGTTATTCCTTTACTCATCAGTTGAGCAGTCATATAGCAAATATTTCTTGAAATACTTATTATGTGCCTGGAAGTTCAATTCTAGCCTTGCCCTGGAGGCAGAAGCTGGGTTGGGCGCCATGGCAATGGAGTGTGTCTGCTCCAGCGCACAAGTGACTCTGGAGCCACATGGCAAGTTCAACCTCTTATTAAGTCTGTGGCTTTGGACAAGTAACTAAATTTCTCTCTTCCTCAGTTTCCACGTTTTTAATATGGGATAATTATAGTATCCCCTTCATGGGACTTTTCTGAGTATTTATTTGAGACAGTGCATAGAAAGGTGTTGGGAATATGGTAAGCATGCTATCAAGGATGGCAATTGTTACTATTATCATTATTATTGTTGCTATTATGTTAATTAACCAGATGATTTGAGATCCAACTTGAACACTTGCAAAATTCTCCCTAAGATCAATCAAAGAAACTGACACTTGGGACCTAGTAAGGAGCTATGCCATGTTTCTGAAAGGCTTCTATTACCATCTACATCCTGAGGAAGAAGACCCAAAATGGGTAAACTGTGATAATTGTCTACCTTCAGACCAGGCTGGAAGATTAGCATGATGAGCCACTGGTGCCATTTTTAACTTTTCCTTTTGATTATTCAGTTGGTTTGAAATAAGTGAGTGAGCTAGAGAAAACAGAAGTAGACACTCTGTGCATTCACTGAGTCCCGAAGCTACTCTTCAGTGGAGACCGTGTGGCACAGACATTGCTGATACCCTCCCTGCTCCACATTCCCTTGACCACCTCTGAGTCCATCTGTAGCCATGACAGTTCTTGTATACATTGACAGCTTCCCAGCCCAAGCACCTGGGTCTCTATGCTTCCCCATGTGCTCAGCCCATGTGCAGGGTAGCCTGGAAGTGCCAGAGATTTAACTCCCCCAAGGGCAACCACCAAACAATGAGGGATGGGATCAGTGGATAAATACCCCAGCTTCCCTGTCCCAAGGTGGGGGCAACTTACAAGCCATTTTACACAGGCTCACCAGCAGGACTGAGCCACAGTTTCTCATTTCCTTAATCCTCTCACTAGTATACTCTTACTTGGCTGTCTCATTCTCCATTCCCTAACTCTTGTTTCCTGGAATCACCTATCAAATAAACTACCATATCTAAGTCATGGTCTCAGGTTTTGCTTTGGGGGGAATCCAAACTATGATGCCATATAATGCCCCCAAATAGCTCAGCACTCATGTGAGCTCCTTTCACAGTGGGGCTGCATTTCCCAGCCAGGACTCCAATGATCAATCCTTGAGTGATATGATGGGTAGAAGCTGTATGGACCACAGAAAATCATGTTCTTAAGGCTAATCCAGTCCTGTGGGTATAAACCTATCATAAGTAGGACCTTTTGATTAGGTTACTTCAGTTAAGGTGTAGTCCAGCAAGGGTCTTAATCCTCTTATTGGAGTCCTTTATAGGAGAATGAAATTTAGACAAAGAAAGCCACAGAAGTCAGAAGCTGAAATCAACAAAATCCTGAAGAGAAAGGAGAGACCAACAGGCAGATGCCACTATGTGCCTTGCCATGTGACAGAGGAGCCAAGGATCACTGGTAGCTGGTCTTTGGTCTTCGGGGAGAAAGCATTGCCCGATGATGCCTTAATTTGGACAATCAACGGTAAGCTAGTAAGCTAATAAATCCCCATTGTAAAAACCAACCCGTTTCTGGTATATTGCTTTCAGAAGCCCAGCAGACTAAAACAAGTGGAATGGAAATGAATGGAAGATGGGACAAGGTATGGTACTATGGAGAAAAGTTACTCACATGTCAGAGGAACCCTAAATTAACTAACATCATGGTCAACAAGACACCCTGACCCTTTCTGCTAGAACTACAGTCACACAGACCAACACCTTCATAAGAAAGATGCACAAAATGCCTGTGACTTTAATTATCTTATACAAAATTCTCACAGAATTCAGTTAAAAACTGAACATGTGGAGACAGGCACTGGCACAAAGCCCCAACCTAGTCAGATGGACATTTTGATTTACTGCAGATGGGCACCAAGTCATTTTGCCAATTTTTGGATATTCTCAGTAAGGATTTCACAAATAGATCTGTTCGCCAACAATATCTGCCTTCGTTCAAAAGTGGAACAAATATAAGACATGTGCCTTACTTCATAAATGTGTGCACATGGCCGCACACACAAACATACACCAAGGTTACCAGTTGAGTTTGAGCCCAGTTAGTTTAGACTTTGTTCAAAGTTAAAAATAATGTATTATTATTTTGCTGCTAGAGATAATTTTCATTTAGCCATTTTAACACTTATTTATAAAGGTGAACTTCCTCATGAAGAATAAAATAAATAATTGCCAGTTGTTTCATATATGTTTTCTACATCCCCAATTCTCATAAACTATTTTTTTTCTTCCTCAGGTATAATATAAAACTAAGTTCAATTCTCTTCTGTTCGTTAATGTTCTTCTTTCTTCTGTACCGAATTAAAGCCTTCACTTGAAAAATGAAAGGTTAAAGTTAGAGGTTATTCAAATTCCACTCATTAATAGAGACTGCATTTTTATGAAATGGCAAGAGAAACAGAATTAATTTTATGAAATGGTAATCACCAAAAGTCTGTTACAAACATACATGTTGGTATGAACATTGTGGCAAAGTCCATCTTTGTGACGTCTCTATGAAACTGTAGGGGATTTTTCCCAATGACAGTAGTTCAAAAGATCTTACTTATAAGAATTGTCACATTCCAGCTTTTATTTTGTCGAGCCATGATGTGTTTGTCTCCAATAACCAGGAAGGGTATTTCTATCAGATAGGTTCTAATAAGTAAATACTACTCCAAAAACAAAATTTAATTATATTAGTACTAATTTAAATATGTTCAGTCTATAAAGAAAAAGATACATACACTTGAAGAATTAACAAAACCTTCCACAAATTTAATTCTAGAAATACAGTACCTTCTTAGGATACAATATGACATGTACAGTTCCTCCTAAATCTGCTTAAGTCTGTTGGTACAAATCATTTGCATACAATCTGGCCATCTAATCCAAGGAAAGCCGGGGTCTTGGTGAAGTCATAGCAGCTAAAAGGGAGGGTGCTAGGGAGACCTCTGCATAATTAATTCTGCCCTGCCCTTCATATATAGTTAGGACTTTGATAACTATTAAACCACAGCTTCCCAGATATCCAATCAAAGCAATGCCCACGTTCTTGAAAGGACCCCTTTAGAATGAGATGATAAAGATGCCTAACTGATTCAAAAGTAGAATGACTTGATCTTAAATTCTGAAGGGACTCTGGAGTTTTCTTCAGTCCTCCAAACCAATGCAGCAGTACTTTGAGATAAAGTCACTTACTCTCTGCTGAAATATTTCTAATTAAGAAGTACTCACCAGCTCCCAATGGGATTTTATTCTACGTTTTGTTAGCCTTGGTTATTAACAAGCTCTTTCTGATGATAAGTCAAAATCTTTCTCCTTGCCTCTTCCATCCACTGGTTCTAATTCTGTCTCCAAGGAGAACAGAGCATATCTCATATGTTCAGCAATTGTCTTTTCTTTACCTGTTTATAACCAACCTCCCACATCAATTAACTTCAGACCCCTTGAGGGTGAAGGAATTATTTTAATTATCTTTGGCCTCTGAGGGCCCAGCCACAAAGTAAGTGTTCAATAAATGTTTACTGAAATAATAAACAAACATAGAACTAGTCCCCTGCCCTTCTAAAATATATCTATATTTGAAGATATTCTTGATCAACAAGATTATCCATTGGTTTTCCAGTCATACATAATACATTAAGTAGACAAAATGATTTTTTTGCTATATATAAGACAACTTTGATGTCAGTGAAGGAAAACAGGAGAATAGATAAAAACAAAAGAGAGACTAGAGTATGTATTTATATTTGAAAACCAGTGTATCTACCATCTTAAAATTTACCATATTTGAAATAAAATTTAGTCAAAGATTAAAAATTCAAACACAAGAAGACCTGGAAAGCTGTCCTGATTCCCCATATAATCTCTACCACTTAGATCCTCTTTACTCACCATTAACTCTGAATGAAGGGCGTATTAGTCAGCCAAAGGGGTGCTGATGCAAAATACCAGAGATTGGTTGGTTTTTATAAAGGGTATTTATTTGGGGTGGAAGTCCACAATTACCAGGCCATAAAGCATAAGTTACTTCCCCCACCAAAGTCTATTGCCACGTATTGGAGCAAGATGCCTGCCAATGTCTGCGAGGGTTCAGGCTTCTTGGGCTCCTCTCTTCCCCCGGGCTCCGTTTCTCTGCAGACTCAGCTCCTCTGTTTCCTCCACAAGGTCAGCTGTAGACTATGAGGCTCCCTAGGCTTTGCCTCTCTCCACAAGGCCAGCTGTAGACTATCAGGTGAATGGCTCGTCTCTATCCCGGGGCCTTCTCTCCTTCCTCACGACCAAGTTCCTCCGTCTGCTCGCCTCCCTGGGCTTCAGCATGAAAACTCCAACATCAAAACTCCAACCCAAAACTACTCTAACTCTGTCCTTTGCAATGTCTTTTATCTTTGAGACCCCACCCACCAAGGGGTGGGGCTCAAAGCCCTACTGACATGGTCCAGTCAATGCCCTAATCATAACTTAATCATGCCCAGATTAGCAGACCAGTTTACAAGCATAATCCAATATCTATTTTTGGAATTCATAACTACATCAAACTGCCAAACTGCTACACTAAGGTAATCCCACTTAGGATATCCATTCAGGATACAGCAATATTCTAATGCAGCAGTGCTGCCCTTTCTCTGTTTCAAGCTTTCATTGCTGGATATTCACATATTCCTCAAAAAACACAGGTATAAATGACAATTTACCTGAATTCCCCTCCCTTTCAACTGGTATTTGTTTTAAATTAAGTGATAGAATTTGAAACAAGAGCTTCTCCTTCAGAGGAAGAGCTGATATTATAGAGGACAATAATAAATTGCTACATAGAAAATTTGGGGGCATATAATGAGAAAGTTAAACATAGTTGCTATTGCTAAGAGATACAGTGTATGCATGTTGATATATTAAAATATAGGCAGGAAATTTATGTCCAAACACTGGTAAAATTCTCAACATAAATTCACATATCACTTTACTAGGGTTCCCAATGAAAATATTTGCATAGAAAGTAAACATATTTTATTCTAAAGAAAGAGCTACAAAACAGGGTATGATAGTTTTTGTTTGTCTTTAAGTTTGAAATAATTTCAATATAGTTGCAAAAAAGTGCAAACCACATACCGATAACTCTAACTTATCTCCCACCCAAATACCCAGATCCACCAACCTTCAACATTTTGCCACATTTGCTGTATCAGTCTATCCATCTATCTATTTACCTATCTACCTGTCTGCCTATCTGGTTGGTTAATCAATCTTTCTAGGATGTGACAGTTTTAAACATACACTATTTAGGGTTAAAGGCAAAAATAAGAATCTCTGAGTATCATACATGAGACCATTTGGTAAACTACAAAATTTTTAGCAAAAACAGTTATACCTCTACTACCATTATTACCACTAATTAAAATCCCTGCCTAAATTACTAAGAAAGTCTTTCCACTCTTCTTTCTCCCACCTTCCCTGTTCTGAAACTAAAAATGGAAGATAAAATTAATTCCAGAGCTATTTAATATAATTTTGGCTAATGGCTTTGTATTTTTGGGAAAATAAAGAGCAAAAATAACCAAAGAAATAGTGGAAAGAATAACTTGCCAGGCAAGTATACATGGTGACTATTATATTATTATCAACCACCTTTTGCTACTGGGCACAAATTCATTTCTCTAGAACATATTTCTAGGACTTGACTCATAACCTTCTGATTTGAATGATTCTCTTACTTTAGATTTAATAATTAGTTGTCATTCTGCTTGGTGAGGCATAAATGAGAAAATTAAACACACACTTAAAAACTGCTGTTCTTAATCATCTTGGAATGTGGAAGAATACCAGCATGTAAACCAACGCTGCAACATCCAAATGTACTGGGATAACAATCAGAGCTAATATGGTAAATGTAAGGTTTCAACTCTTAAGCTGCTCTAAGTTAGGCATCAAAACAAATCCTGCACATGACAGCATCTATTTTTAGAGCTATTAAAATGAGTTTTCTTTTGACAGAATACCTGAACGCAAGCCGTGTGCAGGGAAATACCTGGCGATAATACATAAACAAATCACACAATTGTAGAAATTACCCACATTAGAGAGCTAAGTGAAAAATGTGGACGTGCCTCATTCCCCTTTTTGACAAGACGATTAACAATATTGTAGCAGGCTGTCTGACATGTCTGCTCTTCATTATGTGTTATGGGCCTAAAGGAATGTGGCAGTCACTGTGGGTCCTCCGCCTATATCCCTTGAGCCTTATCACTATCCTTGACTTATAATTCCCAGTATCTGTATCTCTGCCTGAGAGCTTCACCCAAGCTGTAGAAAGCTGCTCTGCCCGTCAAATTGCTACATAAAAACTTGCTGGCATATAACGAAGAAGTTAAACATAGTTGCTATTGCTTAGAGATACAGTATATGCATGTTGATATATTAAAATACATCCAGAAAATTTATGTCCAAACACTGGTAAAACTCTCAACATAAATTCACACATCACCCCACAAGGGCCTTGCGGGGAGCAGGTGTTCATGCATTCCCTTTCATCTCTAAACAGGTTACTCTCAGATGTTGGGGTTCAAATACCTCAGCCTGCTTACTCTTCATTTAAATTCTGAGGTGAATTCTGTTTCTCAGAGTTTCCCGAGGGTTTTACGCTTCAGCCACCAACCTTCAGTGGAGGCATGGAACAGCGGGCAAGCACACACAATCTGACACAGTTGACACTGGTGTCGTCATGCAGCTCTCAGGGGCTACTGTCCCTTCCTCATTTCCCTATTTGCTTCCCCATGACCCTTTACCCCACCTCACGAAAAACTACTTGCATCCAAATCTTTGTCTTAAGGTCTGCTTCTGAGGCAACCCCAACCAAAACAAGGAAAATCACCCTTCAAAAATGTAAATAAATAAAAACCTCTTTGCTTTAAAACTATCTTAAAAATGAATCTTCCTAGAACCACTGCCACGCACTGACTAATAATTGCAGAGTGCTTTGGCAGGCACTGCTCATTACTAAACAGGCCTCCACTCACTGCCCTCACTCCTTCCTTTTACCTGAATACCAATTTTGTTCAAGGGTTGAATGGCTATGTGCTTTTGAGAAACTCAAACCCTCCTCAGGTCCAGGAGGGTAAACCTTGATTAATTTACCTTGATTAGTTTACAATCATGTTTATTTAATCCCCATTTTCAGTGACTGCTCAGGAATGGGCAGGGGATGCAGTCTGGCTGATGAGAGCAGAACAGGAGTAGTTTGATGGGAGGCTTTGAGAAATCTTTATCTCACTCTTTAAGGGGGGCATAAAGAGGAGCCATTCTCTCTCCTTTAAATGCTGTGTAAGGAGGTGGTGCTAGGAGTTGTGTAGCCAGCTTGCATGCATGAAGTGACAAGCCTGAAGACAAAAGTCAACATGTCGAATGTGACAAGGCAGAAAGATGAGAATAGACTTGGATCCTTGATGGTGTCTTTGAACAACCAAATTAATTAGTCCTGAAACAGTCAACTTTGGACTTATTGTTGTATGAAATAATAAATCTCCTCACCATTTAGTCTTTTCTGTCTTCTGTTACATGAGGCCTAGATCTAATATAAACACTTTTTTGGTGTGCAAAATGTTCTCACATAGAGCATCTCATTTCTCTAGACAAAGGTTAACTAACCAGCTGATCTCATCAGCCAGAACTGCAGTGCATGCCCTTTCCTGATAGCCATTGAAGATGGGTAGTAAATGCATATGATCTACAACCAGCCAAGGCTGACCGCCTGGACCTGGGGAGGGGTTGAGTTTTCCCAAAGCACATAACCAGACAACTCTTGAACAAAATTGATGTTCTGGTAAAAGGAAGAAGGAGTGAGGAGAGTGAGAGGATGCAGGTACAAGCAGGAAAGCAGGGGAGGGAAGGCTACTGAGGAACCAGCACTGAGTCTGTGCTCCAGCTATTATCATACAAGCCCTATCTAAAGTACCACTAACTGACACAGTCAAGGACATGTGATGCTATTTTATCATCTCTGCCTCCCCTTCTCCATTGCTAGAGTGTGTGGAGGCAATGGAACAGAGGGTAAGCACACACAAATTTGCACTTTTGTTTTCTATATTCAAGTAGAACTATACTATTGTCATATTGTTACGTATGGAAAGAACTCTAGCAACCTGATGAGTGACCAGAAGGTTTTTCCACAGTGCTATGTTAAAAAAAACTCTGGCGCGGAGACAGCACCTCAAAAGGTTATCAATTCCTTTAGCTCTATGAACCCTATAGGAAACAATTAAGATGGATTAAGGAAGAATATTCCCTTCATCCATTCACTCCTAAACATTTATTGAACATGTATTTAGTACAGGAGATACAAAAATAATCTAATGCACAATCCTTGAAGTCAAGGAACTCAAAAATAGTGGAAGCAACAGATACTCAGGGTTCTGGTGAGTGAAGAGGCTACAGACATAACAGAACCGAAGGCAATCATTAGTATGGGTTAAAAACATGATCTCTGAAGCAAGGCTGAGTGGGTTTGAATTTCTGTTACACCACTCACTAACTCTGTTATTTAACTTTGCTGAGCCTCAGATTTCCACATCTGCAAAACAGGGATTAAAGAGAGTATCTAACTCATAGGGTTGGTATAGGGGTTAAAAGAGATAATCTGCAAACAATATTTACCATGAGAATGCTCTATAAATTTGGCTGTTCTGCCACTGTTGTATTGCAGAAGTGGGGTGCCAAACCCAGCCTAAGGTATGGCCAGTATCTGTTTTCTGGACAGTATAAGAATTGACCCTTGAAATAATCACAAATGAGGTAAAGAGGGGTTGGAATGAAAAAAGATATCTCACGGAGAAGAGTCAGCTTATTAAAGGCAACGAGGTAAGAAAAATCAAGGGTTTAAGGAGGGAATATAAGTAATTCAGGTTGCTAAAAGTGCAGGACAGAGAGTGATGAGCAAAGAGGCTAAATGGAGATGGGTTAGACCACAGAGAAATTTGTACACCGTGTTAAGAAGTATGGACTTTATTGTAATGGCAATGAAATTTATTAAAGATCAGATTTTATCTTACATTAAGGTTAAATAAGGTTATATAAGGTTTTTAGTTTATATTATGGTTATTGAGGGTGGTTTTGAGAAAAACAAGACTGGAGGAAGCCTTGTCCCATTTCTGTTAAATTCAAGTCCCTTTCTTCTTGCTGAACAGGGTGCTTATTTTACTCAGCCTTCCTTAAGGAGCTTCCTTTTCCTAAACCACAATGATTGGAATAATTGCCCCCTAAGTGGACATGGAAAATAATACTAAATTTAGAGGTACTCATTTAACTCAGAATAGTGTTCCATCAAATTGTCCAGGTTCAGCTGAATCACATGTGAAATATTAGGACATTCTGAAATGTGCTAATAGATCATTAAGAAATAGGTTTTGAAATATGTACTCTTTCTTAGCTCTTTTAATGAAAATCACAGAAAACAGAACTGCTGAAATTCATGATTCCACAATGCATGATATGAGTCATTTGTCTCCGGAGCATTCTTCTTATAGTATTGAAATTCTCTCTTTGGTATGCCAGTGTATTTCCCTATTATGTCAGCATAATCCATTGACGTGTATTTTTATTTGTGGTTTTCAGGTTGTTCACTAGAAACATGATTCTTTGTTACGTATGCAATCAGAGGTTGGTTGTAAGCATATTCTGGAAAACTAGACGTTGCAAATAGTGTTAGAAATGTCTTTAAAGGGTTGAACTCAAGATTGCATTCTCAAAATATATATATAAATCAGACTTGAAAGACTTCTATCTATGAAGAGAAAATTCCAACAATATTAACAACAGTTGACAGCTTAATGTGAAACATATAGGCAAGATGGTTCCTTTGATTACTGATGCTTTTTTTTTTAAGCACATAGAAATGTGAATGAGCAGAATATAAATGAAATTCTATAAGACAACATAGGATCTTCATTGAATCAATATGCTCTCCAAAATTTTGCAATGGCAGAATCTGTCATTTTTACCCATCCTCTTTTAGCTGAGAAATAAATTAGAAAAGTAATGAGAAAAGGAACCAGCATTTAGAGATAGAAGGAAAAAAAATATTTTCTACACAATTTAAGTTCCACAAGAGACACATTTGGTAGTGACATGAAAAATACTCTTGCCAAAGTCATTCTGGTACCTTTCATTGAACTTTGACTGTACTCTATGTTTACTGTATTCTATGCATACCAAACTATGCAAGATATTTGATTACAGCTATCATGAAGGTAATTTTGTTTTGTTCTCTTTTGTTTTGCTTTTATCAGTATCCTGACATAATCCATACTCACTTTCCTGTCTTGAGAAATAAATTTTTGTGGAAAATGTTCACCTCACACATATCCCTGTGCTTAGAAAAGGGGTTGATTTAGCCTGGCCATCAAACATGGATCCAATATCTGTTGGCTCCATTGAATGGAAAATCAGTAGGTAGAGGGGAGAATATTAATAGGCAGCTTCAAATTAATGTGAATATATGGTTTATTTGATATTTTCCATTGTTTGGAAATGCAAATGAACTAAAACATTATTCTAAGTGCATTAACATTCAACTGTCCTAATCAGCAGGTCTAAATGCCATTAAAGAAGCAGAATAGCTACATTAGAAGCTCTCAAAGGTTCCCATAACCTAAAATCAGCCCACCAATATGGCAATAACAGTGAAATATGTCCAGGCACAGGAGCCACATGACACAATAGAAAGATGTCAATTTTAGGGTCTGACTAGTATGGGCAATAATCTTAGCTTGTTCATTTACTCCTTGCATAATCTTCACATTTCCTTTCTGTGCCTCACTTTCCTCATCTGTAATGTGAAAATAATACCTACATCTCAGGGAGCTTATGGAGAATAATGATAACGTAGAACAATGCCTACTACATAATGAGTGCTCAGTAAACATTAGGGGTGGTCATTATCATTAACATGACTAACTTTCAACAACTTGGAACTGAAAAAATTCAAATGACAACCAACAAAATGTATAGATATAACTAATTATAAAAAACTATATTCCTGAAATTTCATCTAAGCAACCTTGAGGAACTAAGCTCAGATTTTTGTATAGAAATATTGTACGTGGTGAATATGTTGACAGATAAGCACACAAAAGCCTTTTTAAAGACCAGGATACCCGATGGATTGTAATTGTATTCTAAAGCCAAATGCCCGGGTTTAAAATCGTTTCAATGAGAAAATACATTCAGAATTCTAAACTGGAGTCAAATACCACATCTTCTCTAGCTGTATACTGGATATATACATACACACACATAAATGGGGACTCTTCCCAGTCTCTCTCATCCATAAAATGAGGAGAATGGGTTCCCCAAGTTCTAAATTTATTCCCATGGCATGATGGGAGTTTGTGAAAGTTAAAAACAATCCAGAGGGAAGTGGATGTGGCTCAAGTGATTGGGCTCCTGTCTACCATATGGGAGGTCCTGGGTTCAATTCCTGGGGCCTCCTAGTGAAGGCAAAAGCAGGCCCACACAGAGAGCTGGCAGCCCATGCAGAGAACTGATGCAACAAGATGACGCAACAAAAAAAGAGACACAGAGGAAAAAGACAGTGAGAGACACAACATACGAGGGAGCTGAGGTGTCTCAAGTGATTGAGTGCCTCTCTCCCACGTCAGAAGGTTCCAGGATTGGTTCCTGGTGCCTCTTAAAGAGAACACGAGAAGAGAAGACAAGCAGACACAAGAAGGTGCAGTGAGTAGACACAGAGAGCAGACAGCGAGTGCAAGTAGCAAGGGGGGGGAGATTAAAAAAAAAACACAACAATTTAGAGAGAGAATGAGGCAGATGAGGAAGCAGGGAAGGAGGTTCTGATATGAGGAGTGTGGGAGTCACTCAGGACCAGGAAGAAGGACTGGAGAACTAATGAGAAAGTCAAGTGAAGGTGGTGGAGTTAGGGCAAGACAGATTATTCTTCATTCTCCCTCCCCCTTCCCTTCAGTGTTCCCTCAAGGGAGCAGTGAGTCCAAAGCTACGGCAGGTGCATGAGAATGATGGTGCTGACATGCAGCTAGATGGCATGCAGCTTTCTTTTTTTCTATATTTTCCTTTCTGCTTCTCTGGCACCTCTACTTTGCCATTACTAATCCTCATTTGGCATTGGGGCAAAGTGAGAGTGAAATCCAAATTTACTATGACAAATCTAAAAAGGAAACCTCCATTTGTCCAGTTGGCCACTTTCTTTTCAAGAGAAAGCTTGGGGCATCTCTAAAGCAATTTCTGAGGTTAACAATGGAAAAGCTAGCTAAGAATATGAACAATTTGTTTGAGTGGGTGATTTTAGACCACACAATTATATTGGGAAAGACATTGGAGGGTCAAGGAAAGTGAACCCTTAAGGTGACAGTCTACATCAAAGAGGTAGTTCTGAAATGATGTAACCATATTTGGTAAAATAATTTGGAGTTAAGATTTTCCAAAAGGGGATTTCTGCCATATTCAGAGTGACTATATGACCTGTTTTATGATTGTGCCCCCAAGTAATTATAAATATTAATCCCTTTCACTCTTATTATTATTATTTAATTAGAGAAATTGTAGGATTACAGAAAAGTCATAAAAAAAATACAACATTTCCATATACCCTTCTATTGTTGATACTTTGCATTAGTGTGGTACTTTTGTTACAATTAATGAAAAAATATTAAAATAGTACTATTAACTATAGTCCATAGTTTCCATTAGGTGTATTTTTCCCATATACAACCCTATTATTAACACCTTGTAGTGTTGTACATTTGTTATAATTAATGAAAGAACATTCTTATACTTGTACTATTAACCCCAGTTCATTATCCACAATAGAAGTTCACTGTGTTATACAGTCCCATGTTTATTTTCTTTCATTCCAGTAACATATGATACAAACTTCCTCTTTCAACCACATTCACATACATAATTCAGTGCTGATAATTACACTCACAATAATGTGCTACCATTACCACCATCCATTTCCAAACCTTTACAATCAACCTAAATAGAAATTCTGCACAAATTAAGCATCAGCTCCCCATTCTCAACCCTTAATCTATCCCTTGGTAATCTATGTTCTAGGTTCTAACTCTATGAGTTCGCTTATAATTAGTTCATATCAGTGAGATTATACAATATTTGTCCTTTTGTGTCTGGCTTATTTCACTCAGCATAATTCCTCAAGGTTCATCCATATTGTCGTATGCATCAGGACTTCATTCCTTTTTACAGCTGAATAATATTCCATCATATGTATAAACCACATTTTGTTTATCCATTCATTGGTTGATGGACACTTGGGCTGCTTCCATCCTTTGGCAATTATTCAATGCCACTATGAACATCAGTGTGCAAATATCTGTTCAAGTCACTGCTTTTAATTCTTCTGGGTATATACCTAGTAACAGGATTGCCAGGTTATATGGCAATTCTATATTTAGCTTTCTGAGGAACTGCCAGACTGTTTTTCACAATAGCTGCACTGTTTTACATTCCCACCAGCAAAGAATGAGTGATCATCTTCAACACTTGCAATTCTCTGTGTTTTTAATAGTAGCCATTCTAGTGGGTGTTGTAATGGCTTAAAGCTGTATGCACACCAGAAAAGTATATTCTTAAGGTTAATCCATTCCTCTGGGTGAACCTATTATAAGTAGGATCTTTTGGTGAGCACGATCTTAACTTTATATGTGACCAACCTCATTCAGCATGGGTATTAATCTACTGAAGTCCTTTATAAGAGAATGAAATTCAAATAAAGAAAAAAGAAATCCGTGGAGGCAAGAAGCTGAAAACAATGCAACAAGAAGAGAAGAGAAAGACCGCAGATGCTGCTATGTGCCTTGCCCTGTGACAGAGGAGTCTAGGATTGCTGGCAGTTGGTCTTCAGGAAGAAAGCATCACCTGATGATGAGGCTTTTTCTCCGTCTCAAAACTGTAAGCTTGTAAGTTAATAAATTCCCATTGTTAAAAGCCAGTATCTGCACTTCACCAGCCTACCAAACTAGAACATATTGTGGCACCAGGAAAGTGGGGTGCTGCTATTGCAAATACCAAAAATGTAAAATGTAAAAAAAAACTAAAAAAAAAAAAAAAAAAGCTTTATAATTGGCTAATGAGTAGAGGCAGGAATAACTGTGAAGCACTTAATAGAAAAGGCCTTGACTGCTTTGAGGTAACTTGGTAGAAATATGGACATTAAAGGTACTTCGGATGAGGCCTTAGGCAGAAATGATGAACATGTCATTGCAAACTGGAAGAAAGGCAACCCTCGTTCTAAAGTGGCAGATAGTTTGGCAAAATTGAATCCCAATGTTGGATGGAAGGCAGAAGTGAAAGTGATGAGCTAGGATATTTAGCTGAGGAGATTTCCAAACTAAATGGGGAAAGTGCGGGCTGGCTTCCCCTTACAGCTTACAGTAAAATGTGAGAGGAAAAGGATAAGCAGAGAACTGAACTCCTGGGCACAAAGAAACCAAAAATCGATGGTCTGGAAAATTCTGAGCTTCCAGAAAATGAAATCTCAGAGAATAGTGCTCCATGTGAGGATTTAACTAAACATGGAACCAGTCAACCATTTCAGTGCATGTCAGGATTGTAAATGCAGTTATCCAGAAAGGATTTGTGAAAAGTCCTACTGTCTGATGGTTTGGACGCCTGTGTGCTACATGTGAAACCCACAAGTTTTTTGTGAGATCTGTATGAATGGAACCACTGCTACAAAAAAAGGGACAGATTAAAGGAAAAATAACTTCAAAGGCAAAACCATGGAAGCTGAGGTCTTGGACTAAAGACATATTCTTGGGTCAAGAGAGAGGACCCACCCATGTGTGTGGAAAGGGTGAGCATGCACCAGATCCTGGAGAGGGCAGGCCTTCCACCCTGTTGTTCAGGAAGAGTGTTAACACCCCAGGTTTTTCAGATGCCTGGGTGATTGCAGAGAGGCTGGCCGGCACCCAGATGCTAGACAAGGGTGGAACCTAGAGTCTGGCCGTCACCTGGATGCTTGAAGAGGGTGGAGGCAAGAGCCTGGCAATCACCCCAATGCTTGAAGATGGAGCCTTTACTCAGTGTTTGGGGAGAGCATGGCTGCTATGCAGGCCCTTGGAAAGGGTGGGGCTGCCGATCCATCAAGCTCAGAGGAGTAAACATCATTCCATAGATGACTCTTAGACCTTGAAATCTAATGGAATAGGGTTTCAGAATTGTTTAGGAGCCATGACCCTTGTTTTCCTTCCAATTTCTACCTATAGAAACAGAAACATTTATCCTCTTGCTGTCCCTCCATTGTATATTAGAAGCAGATAAGTTTTTCTCTAAGAATCACAGGTCCACCGTTGGAGGGGACAGACAACACCTATAACCAATTTTGATGAGACTTTGTATTTAATATTGTTACTGAAATGATTTAAGGCTTTTGGGACATTGTGATAGAATAAATGTATTTTGTATATGGAACGAACGTGTCTTTTTCAGGTCCAGAGGGTGCAGTGTGATGGTTTGATGTACCCATAGAAAAGTTCTTAAAGTTCATTCATTACTGTGGGTGTGGACCTATTGTAAATAGGATCTTTTGCATACCAAAATAGCAAGTAGGATTTGTCCATTTTTTTGTTAAATCTCTGGGGAGGCATTTTCAGGGGATGTCTTATATTGCCATGTTGGTGATGCTACTCTCTGGAGACTAAAATTTTTATCACTTTCTCCTCTCTGTAGGACTGCTTAGTATGATAACTTGCTTCCTAGTTTTGAGGCTAAAAGAAAGTTCAAATCAAGGCATTGTCAAAGAGATGCTTTCCTCCTGAAGACTTTGGCTTACTGGGGTTGGCTGCCAGAGATCCTGGAGTGCTTAGCTTGTCACATGGTAAAGCACTTGGTGGCATCTCTGTTTTCTCTCCCCTTCAATTTAAAATGCCATGTTTTGAATGATAAATGCCATAGTCAACTTAGCCATAAACACAGAGCACATTCCACCAAACTTAGAGAACTAAGACTATTTTAGAGTCCATGGTTTTATCTGCATTTTATCAAAAACAATGTCCCAATCACCAACCCTCTTATAGTAGACTGGTCTGTTCTAGGACCTTTGCCAGCTGGAAGATGATCTGAGGGCAATTTCAGGAGGCAAAAGAGGTCCTGAAAACCAGCTTCTGGGCTCTTGTGAATATACAAACACAAGTGGACAAATAATAGTGTTCAGATATGGTGTCAATAGCTGCAGACTCAGAATTAGATCTTGCTTCAGCATTTGTAGATATGTAGAAAACATAAGCTAATAAATTTCTGGAAGGCAACCCTACGTATGACATTTGTCACTGTACTATTTGCAGTCTCTGCTATGGTATAAAGTGCAGCTGGAAGCCTGTACTTTGCACCTGTGGAGAACAAACACTAAAATTAACACCCTTGACTGGTTCAATCCCAGAAGCTCCCAGTGAGACCCAAAAGGAGGTCAGTACCCCTGGGAAAAGAGGACATGTTTTAGTTCCTAGCTGCTAAATCAAAAGTCAATAAAATGGGTTGCTTAACAAGAGGAATTTATTGTCTCATGATTTTTAGAGGTTAGAAGGCTTGCTTCCTCCTGGGATCAGTACCTTCTGGTTGACCAGAAATCTTTGGGATTCCTTGGCTTTGGCAATCTTCTTTCCCTTCCTCATTCCATTGATGTCCAGCTTCTGACTCTGCATGTGGCTTCTATTGGTATATCATTTGCTTATAAGGATTTAAGCCACAATGGATTAAGTTTGGATACACTCTCATTCAACTAGGTATGCCTTAACGAATAACATCTATAAAGGTTCTTTTTATAGAGGAGTTCAAAACCACAGGATCAGAGTTTGGGACATGAGCCTGCTTTTTGTGAGGGACATGATTCAATCCCCAATATGAGATGAGAAAGTGTTAAGAAAAGGTGGGATGGGAAAAGCAAGAAATCTATTTGTGAGGCCTCAAAGGATTCTTCTGGGGGAGGAGAGTGGAAGGGTTTTTAGCAGTCCTTCCACCCCTTTTCTGAAACAGGAAAATAGTAGCTTCTTTTTTTATAGGAAGGGCACCTATGAAACTAGTATAAAAAATCTATAATGCAATTCAAAGCACAGAAATCTTTTTAGCATAATTAATAACAACTAGTGTAACTGTATAAAACTTGCATTTGGGCTTGGTTTTTAGAAGAGTGAGGGTATTTTTGTTTTTTGTTTTCAGCAATAGACTATAATATGCCCCAACATTTTAATGCTAAGGACATATTATTTAAGTTATTTGTGAATATATTGATATTTTTAAAAGATTGGTAGAAGCCTTAACTGTGGCTTTTTTGAATTTTTTTTAAACCGTGGTATTCAAATATACAGTGTATAACAACATTTCTCCCAAAAAATGAGTATGTGAAACAGGCAGAAGCAAAGCTGCTCTGATTAGAAATGCAGTAGGGGGCAGGAGTCCTGCCAGTGTTATATATGGCTGCCCCTGATGGGTCTTCACTAATCCCCTGGAGTTTCTAACAAACACATACTGCAAAGCTTGACCTGGTCTGCATTGGCAAGGAGATGCAATCCAGTAGCATCACCCATGCTGAGGAAAAGGGATGTGTCTGAAGGTACAAATCATTTCAATATAAACAAAACAATCCTGATTAAAATATTTCCCATGGAATAAGCTGTTGGGATGCAAGAACTTCCAATATCTCTGGACTGTAAAGCATCAAACAGGTCCTGTACTGACCAAAAGGATGAACTAACAGAGAATAACCATGTTGAAAAGAAAACAAAACATAAATATAAAAAGAACTATGGAAACAGGACTTCTGGGAAGATGGCATTGAGGTATGTAGGCAGAGCTCAACTCTCTCACAAAAAACAATGGAGGAAGGGCAGAAAGCTACCAGAGGGAGCTGCTTTGGGGATCTGCAGAACAGGAGAGTGCTGAACACCATCCGGGAGGGAGAGAGACAGAGAGACAAAGAGGCCAAAGGAAAACTGTGAGTTATCCAACCCTGTGGCTGGGAACTGAACATATACAACACCCTCAAGGCAAATAAGCTTGGTAAAACCCCTGGTTCACTGCAGCCAACTGAGTTGGAAAGAACATGCCCTGGGAGGAAGAGGGGTCTGGCGGAGGGTAGAGAGTGGTTTCTTTTCAGTGAGTTTGGCAAGCTGAGTCCCCTTTGAATCTCAAAAAAGACCCCAGCCAGCACTGAAGTGGTCCCACAGAAAGGGAAGGAGGAACTGACCAGGCAGACTGTCACACCAGCCACCCTGGGAGAGACAGGAACTAGGTCAGTGAGGGGGTGGAGACAGGTGCCAAATCAGCCCGGGTCCGGGAAACTGTTAGAAGCCCAACAAACCTGAGGTAATGGGGGCAAGAAGAGCCAGATAAACTTGTAGAAGTCTACTTAACCTGTGGAGTGGGTGTAGCTCAATGTAGGAACTCCTGCCTTACATATACGAGGTCCCTGGTTCGATTCCTGGTAACTCCTAAGAAAAGAGATCTAGAGAGTAATCCACTGGGTTATCAGGCAGCCAGCTGGCACCTTATGAAAGGGAATGTAAAAACTGAGATTTTTGTTGTTGTTGTTTTAGGTTTTTTTGATATGTTATTTTTAACTTTTGTGTTATTATTATTATTATTATTTATTTTTTATCTTTTGTATTACTAGTATTCTTTATTTTTATTTGCTAAAACTGGATACCTCACTTGTAGAGGGCAGGCTGTAGGTTGATTGATTCATGAGCACTGGCAGCCTGAGACAGGCTGTAGGGGCATAAGAGGGAAGGCTGTATTTCCTGGGATTTTTTTGTTTTGTTTTGTTTTGTTTGTTGTCTTTTCCCTATCTTTTTTTCTTTTTTTCTTTTACTTATTTTTTCTACTTGTTTTCTTTCTTTTCTTTCCTTCATTTTTCCATCCTCTGTTTTCTGTTGCTTTTCTTTCACTCCACCTATTCTTGTTTGGTCTTCATTGTTTACATCTCTTTCTTTTTTATTTTTTCTTTTCTTCTCATCTTTCTGGCCTTTTAATTTATTCTATTTTTTTCTTGTTTCATTTTTTGATTCTACCTTTTATATTCTTATTCCTTTGTACTTTTTATGACTTTATTTTTACTAGCATTAATTATTTATTTTCATGGCTCTTGTATGGTTTCTCTTCTACCTTTTATTACTGTTATTACTATTATTCTTTTTCTCTTCTTTTCTCTTTCCTTTCCTTTGGTCCTAATATTTTTTCCAAAGGAACACAGACAACTACAAGGATATAGAATAAGAGGAACCAAGTGTAAATAACGTACCTTACCACAAAAACAAACAAACAAAAAACCCTAGAGTAGAAAGAAAAACTAACCAACTGAATAAGCCCATCAAGATAAACAGATACAATATTTACCTTTATACTTATATTTTGGTTCAAAAAAATTATAAGCCATATTAAGAAACAGGAAGACATGGTGCAGTGTAAAGAACAAACTAAAAAACAGGAGGAGATGCAGAACATCAAAAAACTAATCAAGGAAGTCCAAACAGATATCATGATCAACTTATTAAAGTGAAGGAAGATATTAAGGATATTAAGAAGACACTGGGGGAATATAATGAAGAAATTGTAAGCATACATTCGAAGATAATGGATCTGATGGTGATAGATGGCACAATGCAAGAAATCAAAAATATGCTGGAAGGACATAAAAGCCAATTTGAATAGGCAGAGGAAAGAATCAGTGAGATCGAAGACAGTACATCTGAAATTAAGACAGATAGCAGAACAGATAGATAAAAAGATAAAAAAAAACCAGCAGGGACTCAGGGATCTGAATGACAGAATGAAATGCACAAACATATGCATTATAGGCATCCCAGAGGAGAAGAGGAGGGAAAGGGGGCAGGAGTGTTAGAGGAAATAATGGCTGAAAATTTCCAAAAATCCTTTGAGGGACATGGATGTACATGTCTAGGAAGCATAGTATACCCCAAACAGTATAAATCCTAACAGGCCTACCCAGAGACATATACTTATCAAATTGTAGAATGCTCAGGACAGTAGAAAATACTGAAAGTGGCAAGAGAAAAGAGATCCATCACATACAAAGGAAGCTCGATAAGATTAAGTACTGATTTCTCATCTGAAACCATAAAGGCAAGAAGGCAGTGGTATGATGTAGTTAAGGTGCTAAAAGACAAAAAAAAAAAACCTGTCAGCCAAAAATTCTGTATCCAGCAAAGCTGGCATTCAAAAGCAAGGGACGATTCAAAATATTCTCAGATAAACAGAAATTAAGAGAATTTGTCAACAAGAAACCTGCCCTTCAAGAAATAATAAAGGGAGTTCTGCAGATTGAAAGGAAAAAACAGGAGAGAGGGTTGGAAGAGACTGTAGGAAGGAAGATTATAGGTAAGAATAACAAAAAAGATAAAAAGAGAAATAAAAACAACATATGACATATATAAACCAAAAGAAAATAAGGCTGATGAAAGTATGCCTTCATACTAATAACACCGAATGTTAATGGATTAAACTCTTCATTCAAGAGACAAAGATTGGCAGAATGGATAAGGAAATATGACCCACCTATATGCTGTCTATAAGAAACTCACCTTATTTGTAAAACTAATGCATTTTCATTTCTTTGATGTTCCAATGTTTACCTTTATATTTATATTAATTAAAGGTAGAGAAATTATATATTTAAATCATGTAAATGGGAACAATTTAGGGTTTTTCATCAGTCTTAATTTTCATCAGCTTCTCACACACACTAAATGCTGCTCAAACTTTTGTGTGTGTGCAATAGAAGCATTTGAACATTTCAGTGAGGTACTGAGCCAGAAAGGATAATTGAAGTTTTAGAAAGCTTCTATGCATAGAAAGCATTTTATTGTTTTCTTGAAATAGTAATAATTTAGAGCTGGAAAAACAGGATTGAGACTTCTTTCAGTCTTCTTGGTCATTGATTTCTAAATTTAGGAAGCATTCAATTAAAGAGTTGCTGAAGGCATTTAGTAGTTATAAAAATAGTTTAAATATTTGAGACTAAAGGCTTTCCACAAGCCCTTTCTAAGAAAGTTTAGCTTATAAAACTTAGAATGTTTT
>JAQZBX010007020.1:0-38962 GCA_029593785.1 Cabassous unicinctus
AAAGAAAAAAAGAAAAAGCCTGCTTACAAATTGGGCCACTGACTGACAATTGAGAACATGAATTTTGTGAGGATTCCCACCATTTCCTATTAAGAATGGCTCACTGTACCTAAACTGTTTGTATAAACAACGTGGTTTATGCTAAACACCTGCTTTCCTTTTGGGAGTCTAGAATTTTGGTATACACTAGGGAGAGGTTGCCTAGGTGATCAGCCCTCAATAAAAACCTGACTTTCTAATGAGCTTACCTGGTAGACAACATTTCACATGTTGTCTCAGCTCATGGTTGAAAGAATTAAGCACTTCTAGATGACTCCCCTGGGATAGGACTTTTAAAAGCTTGCACATGGTTTCTGCCCGACTTTGCCCCGTGCGTCTTTTCCTGTTGCTGATTATGATTTGTATCCTCTGACTAATAAATCATAGTGTGAGTATGACTCTATGCTGGGAAAGTAATATGAATTACTTATTTTATGTACATATACAATATGTATTACTCTCCCAGCATAGTGAGTCGTTCTAGCAAATAATTGATCCTGGGGGTGGTGCTGGGGACCCCTACACAGTCCTCTTCTTTATAGTATACAAAATTTAACTCAAAATGGATCAGAGACCTAAATGTAAGAGCTAAAATTATAAAATTATTACAAGAAAACATAGGAGTAAATCTTTGTGACCTTAGGTTAGGAAAAGCTTTCTTAGCTATGACACCAAAATTTAAAAGTGATAAATGAAAAAAATAAATTGGACTTAATCGAAATTTTAAATTTTTGTGTGACAAATGATACCATCAAAGTGAAAAGATAAGTCACAGACTGGAAGGAAATATTTACAAATCATGTATCTGATAAGGGACTTGTATCCAGGATATATATTAAGAACTCTCACATTTTAATAATAAAAGATAAATAATTCAATTAAAAATGAGCAAAGGAATTTGTAGTGATATGGCCATATCCTGACCCCCAGAATCCATGAATATGACCTTATTTGGATCTTTTCAGATGTAATTAAGTTAAATATCTTGAAATGAGGTCATCCTGAATTTAGGGTAGACCTTAATGCAAGGCAGCTATCCTTGTAAGAGAAAGCAGAGGGAGATTATAGACTCACTGACACAGGGCAAAGGCCAAGGAGCCACCAGAAGCTGGAATGAAATAATTTCCTTTGGAAAAAGCAAAATCACATTTTCAAAACTCAAAACCTAAAAAATATTTAATACTTAAAGGACTATTGTTTACATCATGTTTATTTTTTATTTTTTTATTTATTTATACTGTTTGGTTTTTTCCCCTCATAGAAGAAAAACAATTTGTGGAAGCAAAAGCTGTCTTAAAATGGAGTGAATTCTGTCACTGGAAGGGTTAAAGCAATGCTAGACAATTCTTTACTGAGATTGTTACAGTGGGAATTCACATTGTGGGTAGAAGTTTATATTGGATGGTGTTCTCTAGGGAAACAGAATCGACAGGAGATATCTGTAAACAATATGAGATTTTATAAAATTGTCTCGCGTGACTGGGGATGCACATTTTGTAGGGCAGGCTGCAAGCCAGGAAGTCCAATGAAGGTCCTCGTTGGATTCCCCAGGAAAAGCTGTCTGGAGTAGAGATGGAAAATCTCTTTCTGAATGCTGATATCACGTCTCCTTTTAAGGCCTTCAGCTGATTGGATAAGACATCACTCATTGCTGATGGTAATCTACTCAGTTGATTATAGATATAATCAGCCATCTATGTGATCAATTCACTGATGATTATTAAGTCCATGGAAAGCCCTTGTGTTACAATTAGCCCAGTGCTTGCTTGACCAAACAACTGGACACCATTTTTTAATTATAGGCACATCTTTTTTTTTTAAGATTTATTTTATTTTGCTTATTCCCCGCCACCCTTGCCGCTTGTGCTTGCTGTCTGCTCTCTGTGTCCACTCGTTGCGCGTTCCTCTGTGTCTGCTTGTCTTCTCTTCTTGTCTTCTCTTTAGGAGGCACCAGAAATTGATCCTGAGACCTTCTGACGTGGAGGCACTCAATAGCTTGAGCCACCTCAGCTCCCTGGTTTGTTGTGTCTCTCTTTGTCTTTTTCCTCTGTGTCTCTTTTGTTGTTGTTGTTGTGTCATCTTGTTGCATCAGCTCTGTGCAGGCCAGCTCTCTGTGCAGGCCAGCTCTCTGCGCAGGTCTAATTGGGCACCACTTGACACATTAATGTTGACACATTAGCCTAGCCATCACAGTCCACCCCTTGTCAACTTCTCAGCCACATTTAATCTCTAAATAAAAATAATAAGAGACACATTTTTTTTTTTTCACCTAAAAAACTCAACTGTCCTGTAGACAACTGGAAATGCACTAATTCCCTCCAGATTTGGGTGCAAGTCCTTGGGTAATATTCACTCTTAAAGCTGACATCCTGAAATACTATGACATGAAACTAGTAAAACTCTTTCTTATGTCATATGATAAGGGGAAAAGATAGGGAAGAAAAAAAAGGTGTTCGCTTTATGTACATATATAAACATACTCATAACAAAAACAAGGAAGAAATATTCATAACCTTTATAGTCCTCGTTTCTGTAACTGGTCATGTGGTTGAAGTTCGTATTTATCACTACCTTCTTCCACCACCCATTCCATGTTCCCTTTATCATCAGCAAGCAACTCAGCTGGCCGTGGTTCTTTACCAGGTGGGGTGACCCAAACCTTCATTCCTGAAGACTCTGGGTCATCGTTAGTCCTGCCTGGATTGGGTTGTTGTAGTTTTCCATTGACTTTAAACACAGGGCATGATATTACTAAAAGAAACCCTAGGGGATTGCCTGTATTCCAGGCAAGCTCTTCTTTATCTCCATTGTGTGATAGCAGTGCTATTTTCCCTTGATAGTCAGATCAATCACCCCAGTCAGTACAGTAATTCCCTTCTTAGCCTGTTGATTCAAAGACATGAGGAGCCCATAGTGGCCAGGTGGCAGTCTTAACGTCCAATTTAGTGGAATCATTGTTGTGTTTCCTGGTGGAAGCACTCCCCCATTTGCAACAAAGACCTGCAGACCAGCAGAGCTTAAGGTTACAGGGACAGGAAGCAAAAATTTTCGTAGTGGATCACTAGGGGTAACCGAGAGTGGTGCTATTCCCATCTCCACCCCTTGATTCCTGGACCCATGAATCCTGGTTATGGGAGAAACAGCACTAGAGAGTGGATGTTGATTTAGAACATACATAGCCTCTTGGAGAACATTTACCCAACCCTGTAAGGTATTACCACCTAGTTGGTGCCATAATTGTATCTTCAAAAGGCCAGTCCACTATTCTATCAATCCAGGTGCTTCAGGATGATGGGGGACATGGTAAGACCAGTGAATTCCATAAGCATATGCTCATTTCCTCACATCATTTGCTGTGAAGTGGATTCCTTGAACAGAAGCAATGCTGTGTGGAATACCATGGCAGTGGACAGGACATTCAGTAAGCCTGTGGGTGATGATAGCTTTGGAATAAGCATTGTGTGCAGGGAAGTCAAACTCAAATCCCGAGTATGTGTCTATTCCAGTTAAAACAAATTGCTGCCATTTCCATGATGGAAGTGGCCCAATGTAATCAACCTGCCACCAAGTAGCAGGCTGATCATGTCAAAGAATGGTGCCATATCAGAGGCTGAGTGTGGATCACTGCTTCTGGCAGATTGAGGACTCAGCAATGGCTGTAGCCAGGCCAGCCTTGGTGAGGGGAAGTCCATTTTGCTGAGCCCATGCATAATCTCCATCCTCACCACCATGGCCACTTTGTTCATTAGCCCATTGGGCAATGACAGGAGTGGCTGGGGAAAGAGGCTGAGCATTAGCCACAGAGCGGGTCATCTTATCCACTTAATTATTAAAATTTTCCTCTGCTGAAGTCACTCTCTGGTCAGCATTCATGTGGGACTCAAATATTTTCATCTTTTTTGCCCACTCAGAAATGTCTATCCACATACTTCTTCCCCAGACCTCTTTGTCACCAATTTTCCAATCATGTTCCTTCCAAGTTCTTGACCATCCAGCCAAACCTTTGGCAACAACTCATTAATCAGTGTTCAAACACACCTCTGGCCATTTCTCCTTCCAAGTAAAATGAACAACTAGATGCACTGCTTGAACTTCCGCCCACTGGGAGGACTTCCCCTCACCACTGTTCTTCAGAGACATCCCATAAAGGTGCTGCAGTGCTGCAACTGTCCACTTTTGGGTGGTACCTGCATAGTGTGCAGAACCATCTGTAAACCAGACCTAAGGTTTCTCTTCCTCAGTCAACTGGTTGTAAGGAGCTCCCCAAGAGACGATAGCTGTGGGCTGGGAAAAAGAAGGTAACGTGGCAGGAGGGGTGGCCAGGAGCATTTGGACTACTTGCTCATGTAACTTACTTGTGCCTTCAGGACCCACTTGATCCCTATCTCGTATATACCACTTCCACTTTATGATGGAGTGCTGCTGTGCATGCCCAACTTTATGGTTTGGTGAGTCAGACAATGTTCAGTTCATGATATGCAACTCAGGTCTCATGGTAACTTGGTGGCCAACGGTTGTGCATTCAGTCTCTACTAAGACCCAGTAGCAGGCCAAAAGCTGTTTCTCAAAAGGAGAATAGTTATCTGCAGAGGATGGCAGAGCTTTGCTCCAAAATCCTAAGCATCTGCATTGTGATTCCCCTATAGGGGCCTGCCAAAGGCTCTGGAAGGCATCTCTATTTGCCACTGACCCTTCCAGCACCATTGAATCTGCGGGATCATATGGTCCAAGTGGTAGTGCAGCTTGCACAGCAGCCTGGACTTGGCGTAGAGCCTCCTCTTGTTCCAGTCCCCTCTCAAAACTAGCAGCTTTTCTGGTCACTCAGTAAATGGGCTGGAGTAGCACACCCAAGTGAGGACTATGTTGTTTGCAAAATCCAAAGAGGCCAACTAAGCGTTGTGCCTCTTTTTTGGTCTCAGGAGGGGCCAGATGTAACAGCTTATCCTTCACTTTAGAAGGGATATCTCGACATGCCCCACACCACTGGACACCTAGAAATTTCACCCTGTATTTTTGATGGATTTATCTTCCATTCTCTCTCTTGCAAATGCCTTACCATTTGTTGGATTTATCTCCCATCCTTTCTCATACAAATGAGACCAATAAGTCTAGAGTAGTTGCTACTTCTTGCTCACTAGGTCCAATCAACATGATATCAATTTAATGGACCTGTGTAATGTCTTGTGGGAGGGAAAGATAATCAAGGTCCCAGCAGACAATATTATGACATAGGGATGGAAAGTCGATATACCCCTGAGGTAGGACAATTAAGGTATACTGCTGGCCATGCTAGCTGAAAGCAAACTGTTTCTGGTGGTCCTTACTAACAGCAATTGAGAAAAAAGCATTTGCCAGATCAATAGCTGCATACCAGGTACCAGGGGAAGTGTTGATTTGCTCAAGCAATGCTACCACATCTGAAACAACAGCTGCAACTGGAGTCATCACCTGGTTAAGTTTACAAAAATCCACTGTCATCCTCCACAATCCATCTGTTTTCTGCACAGGCCAAATAGGAGAGTTGAAATGGGATGTGGTGGGAATCACCACCCCTGCATCCTTCAAGTCCTTGGTGGTGGCACTGATCTCTGCAATCCCTCCAGGAATCTGGTATTGCTTTTCATTTACTATTTTCCTAGGTAGGGGCAATTCTAGGGACTGCCACTTGGCCTTTCCTATAGCCCTCACTCCACATGTCAAGGAACTGAGGTGGGGATTCTGCCAGTGGCTGAGTATGTCTGTTCCAATTATGCATTCTGGAACTGGGGAAATAACCACAGAATGGGTCCAGGTACTCACTGGACGCACTGTGAGATGAACCTGAGCTAAAACTCCATCAATCACCTGACCTCTATAAGGCCCTACTCTGACTGGTGGACCACAGTGATGTTTTGGGTCTCCTGGAATTAATGTCACTTTTGAGGCAGTTTCTACTAATCCCCAAAATGCCTGATCATTTCCTTTTCCCCAGTGCACAGTAACCCTGGTAAAAGGCTGTTGGTCTCTTTGGGGAAGGCTGGGAGGAAGATTAACAGTGTAAAATTTGGGCAGTGTAACAGGGCCCTTCCCAAGGGGACCCAAGCTTAAAGGGGCTCTGGGTCTGTAAACGTCTCAAATCTGGGAATTGATTAAGGGGCCATGACTCGCTGTTTCTGTAATTCAAGTTAGGGCACACATAGAAATTTTCACATCATCCATGTGGTGCTTAAGCTGTAAATTTGAAGCCCTCAGTTCATCCCTTCCATTTATAACTGATTCTAGTATATTTAGGAACAACTAGCCCACATCACTCTTCCTTTTAAACCCACAAAACTCTCTTAAGGTGCCAAAAACACCCTTATCCAGAGCCTCACTTCTTATAAGAATGGAAGTAGTCTTATTCAGTGGTAATATATTGCATATCTCTATTGCCAACTCACCCCGTGAACTATCAGTGGCCTCTTGATTATTGGTAACCAGAATTTTTCACAAAGAACTTGGTGTTATGATGGAGAAGAGATAGATGGGAAGAATAGTTAACATATATTTAGTGCCTACTATGTGTCAAGGACCATGCTATGTACTATAATGTAAAACAAACAAGGATAAATAACCGTTAGTATCTAGCGATGCACTTGGAAAAAGACCTTGACTAAAAGAGGGAAATATTAAATACAAATGAGTTTTTACAGCTAAGAGATTTCCAAGTGAGTCGGGAGGTCATTCCAGAGGGTACATTTACGCACGTCTTAGGGGGATCTCATTGACTGCCACAGCAAACAGTGCCTCAAGCAGGGGGCTCCTGAGGGTGCTAGAGACATCTGGACACTCTAGACAGGGCAGACAACCCCAGGAAATTGACAGTCCATCGGTGGGCCTAACCTTAGAATATATGTTAATCTATCTCCTCACTGTAACAGAGTTAGACTCATTTATAATTTCCCTACACATGGTTCTTCTGCCCCTTTTATTTGAGCCTATACTTAGCATTATACCTATTAAATATATGTCCCAGAGACTTAAATCTGTGGTCTTTTAAAATGCCTGTTGAGCCCTGAATCTCAGTAGAGTTGGAGCCCGTTCCTACTCTCCAGTTCATCATTCTCGCCCAGGACAACTAACAAAATGATGATGCTGGACAACGTCCATCCCCAAAACCAGAGAGTATCTACAACTGCAAGCAAGACAGTTTCATCCATCTGCCATGGGATCTAAGTCCCCTCTCAACTGGAAGCAGAGTGGGCATCACCACCATCCCAAAATCCTCAAGATTGAGGAATGAACAAATATAAGGGGGGAATGCAACTATGGACCAAAGTAGACTTACTATTATTCTAGTAATGGAAGAACTTGTAACATCAATATGAAGACAGTGGCCACCAGAGGTTCTGAGGGGAAGCAGAGAGAAGAATAGGTGTAACATGGGGCATTTTGGGGACATTGGAATTGTTCTGCATAATATTGCAATGACAGATACAAGCCATTATATATTTTGTCAAAATCTATAAAATTGTGTGGTGAAAAATATAAACCATAATGTAAACTACAGACCATGTTAGTAGCAATGCTTCAATATTTGTTCATCAATTGTAACAAATGTACCACACTAATTAAAGATGTTATTAATAGGAGAAAATGTGAGAGCGGGAGAGGGTGGGGTACATGGGAATCTCCTATATTTTCAACGTAACTTTTCTGTAATCTAAAACTTCTTTAAAAACAAAGTAAAGAAAAAAAAATACAGTTAGTTTAAAATACATAGAATAAAATTTTACTAAGTAAAATATTTCTAATAAGAAAACTAAATATATTCCTGAAGTAAAATTTTATTTGACTAAGTTCTGTTAGAATAAAAGCAAAATTTAGGAAATAAGTTTTAAAAATAGGCTAAGCTTTGAGTCACAAGTGTTAAAATTGGCAGATGGTACTCACTGAAGCAAAAAATATTGTGTAAGATTAGATTAAAAAGACCTTCTGGTACAATATTTCTAATGAGCATATTGGTCTTGGTAAGAATTTTTTTAGGAGAAAATGAGTTCTTGCAACTTTTTTGTTCAATAGGTACATACGTCCTCTATATGTACATTTTTAATTTTTTTAGGAGGTGCTGGGTAATGAACCCAAGACCTCATACATGGGAAGCAGGCGCTCAATCACTGAGCTACATCTGCTCTCGAATGAGAGTTGGTTTTTCTGTTTGTTTTTGTTTTTAGAAGATAACTGGGGATCAAACCTGGAACCTCGTGCATGGGAAGCAGGTACTCAACTACTTGAGCTACATCCCCTCCCCTATGTAATTTCTTTTAATGTATAGCAATGGCTATACATCCATCACATATTTTGTATGAGTATTACATGGAAGAAATAAGATATGGTTTTAACAGCAAGGTAAAATTGATTTTCCTTCAATTCAATTAGCCAACAGACAAAAGAGAATTTTTATTTGCCATATAGCATATTCTTTCTCTCTTCCATTTTACTTCCTATCAACCATCCATTCTCTGATGAAGTTTAGAATCATGATCATCGTCCCTAATTTTTTAAAAGTAAATTATATAATTTTACCAGAAAAACTATCTAATGAACATTAAATGCTAAATTATCCACAAAAATGTAAATTAATTTTGAATTATTTGTATTATTATTTATATTATTTCCTTTAATATAATCCTTAATGTAGAATTATGATAAATTATTGTGAATAATTCTTTAGAATTACTGAACCAATTTAAACTTCTGTTAGGAATGTATCTGTGAATAACTGTTTCCCCAAATCTGCAAGTTCTGGTCTTTAACATTAACTTTTTCAGTGCATTTGTCACATATTGGCAATTTAAATTTATGCCCATTTTTATTTGCTTGCCTGCTAGCTGGTAAGGCTGTATACTGATTTCCTATCTATAGTTCTTCTGGACTTATTTTGTTTTGATAACTTTTCAAATGAAAACATAGATTTTAATAATATTTATTTGTAAGTATTGATATGTAATTAACTCTCCAGAGAGTGCAAGGCATATCTCTGTTTTTCTTCAGCTTTCTTTAATAGTTTTCAAGTAAGATCTCCTTATAGGATAAGGATAGATTAGTCATCTTTTTTTAAAAAAAACAATTTATTGAAGTTATCATTCCTACATGAACATATATAAACTATAAGTGTTCAGTAAACATGGTGAACTTACAAAAAAAACATGCATAACATCATACAGGGCTCCCACACATCACCCCCCCACAAACACCCCGCATTATTGTGAAACATTTGTTAACAAACCATGAAAGAACATCGTCAGAGTATTACTACTAACCGTATCCTCCTCCCCTATACATTTTTTAAGAATTTATTTATTTATTTATTTACTTTTATCCTTCTCCTCCTGTCTTCACTGGGATTCAAGCTTCGGAACCTCTGATGTGGGAGAGAGGTGTCCTACCGCCTGCGCTACCTTAGTTCCTGTTTTTTTGGTGCATCTCGTCTTGGCTTTCCCTTGTGTCACTCTTCTGCTACATCATCATCTTGCTGCGTGGCTTGCAGGGCCTGGCGGCGCACCTGCGCACGGGGCCTGGTGGCCCACATGCCTGCTATTTTTTTTTTTTAATTTTTACTGGGAGGTCCTGGGGATTGAACCCAGATCCCTCCATATGGGAGGTGGACGTCCAACTACCTGAGCCGTATCTGTTCCTCTGCTATATCTCTCAAGGTTGACCAAAGATACCCAAAGTTACAGTCTTTCCCATACAGGATGGTCATATAATAAATCAGGCTTAGCTTATCACCAGCATTCTAAAAACCAGACCTAGGGAGAAAAACTAGGTCTGGGGACACATGCATGGTTTCTAATATAGCTAAAGTTTAGCCTACCCTGATTATCACAAAATCAGGACAGCGAGAATATTTACATAGATTAGTCATCTTAGGAAGAATGCATGGAAGGGGAAAACAAGCATAGAAGTATAGTGGAGATCCTTTAGACATAAGAGCTTCTCTAGTCTCTATTCTCTATTCCCATAGACTACACATATAGATAGGCTCCAAGCAAAAAGGGACTACTGCTACCTCTAAAAAGAAACCCTTTATTATTTTATTTTCAAAGCTAATACTTGCGTAGCATTCCAGTCAATGAAGAAAAATGCAAGACATTTTTTTTGTTTGTTTTCAATCAATTTTGTTTCAAGAGCATTTTTCATGGGCTGTTAACTTAAAATTTCCTCATAGATGTGATAAGGAAGAAATGAAAAACCATTTGCATTCTAAATTTACCCTACAGTTTTGCCATCAGCTGCTCAAAAACAGCTAGCTTTTAAGAAACAAATACATCTATGCTCAAAGTTGTAGGTCTCCTTAGAGTTACCAATTATCTCACTGTGCCAGAGACTGGGGGAGTTCCTGGAATACAGGACGTTCATTTTTGAAGCTGGGTCATTGGCCAGAGGTAGGCACATACCTCTGCCTGAGTATAAGGGAGCTCAAAACTATGGGAGAACAGAGAGAATATTTTGGTTAGTTCCACTGTCCTTACCATAAATCTGCTCTTATACATATTTTATACTATATGCAATATATGTTATTATTATGTATAATCATTATTATTTGTAACATATTACACATATATTATACTTGCTAGATATGGAGATAACATTGTAGAGGATAAAGAGAGGAAGAAGGGATACTGTTAGAAAGCTATTATGTAAGGTAGGCCAACAACAAAATTATTGTTGATTAGTCTAAGTTGGTGCCAGGGTAATTGAGAGAAGGAAGTGGATGGATTCAAAATATCCTTTAGAGGAAAAGCTGACAGGGCATCTACGAAAAGACATGGGAGGAAAGGTAAAGAATGACTTCCAGATTTCTGGTTTGAGCACCTGGGTGGTCTTTGTATAGACAGAGAAGGAACAGCCTTGGCAAGATATAGGAAGAGGTAGAGTTAGAGAAAAGGTACCGAGCATTTCATTTTTTAAACATTTTGACAATGCATATAATAGAAATTATGCCATTTTAACTATTTGAAGTGTATAATTCAGTAGCGTTAATTACTTTACAATGTCATGCTACCATCACCACCTTCCATTACTAAAATGATTTTATCCTAAACAAAAACTCTTTACCCATTAAGCAGTAACTACCCACCCCCACCCCCAGTCACTGGTAACCTCTAATCTTCTGTCTCGGTGAATATGCTTATTATAGATATTTCATATAAGTGGAACTAAACAATATTTATTCTTTTATATTTGATTTATTTCACTTAAGATAATGTTTTCAAGGTTCATCCATGTCATAGCATGTATCAGAACTTCATTTTTTATGGCTGGATAGTATTTCACTATTTGTATGCACCACATTTGGTTTAGCCATGAATCTGTTGATGGATACTTGGGTTGTTTCTACCTTTGGGCTATTGTGAATAATGCAGCTATGAATATTGGTGTACAGGTGAACATTTCATTTTTAACATATTAATATTGAACTCCCAAAGATATGTCATAATAGGGTAGACAATTGCTGTAATACTCAGAGAGGTCTAAACTGCAAGAATGACCTAGAAAAAGCCACTAGTAGAGACTGAGAAGACATAGCCAGTGAGGTAGAAGGAAAGTCAGATGAGTGAGGGGTCCTCGAAGTTGAAAAAATAACATTCGAAGAAAGGACGGACCAGCTTGTTAGATGCACTGGAAGGTTGGAGTAAAAGCAGGGTGGCCAAGTGATTTGACCACTTGGAGTTCTTATCACATTTACTGAGCAATTTGTTCAGAGTGGTGAGACCTGAGCCCCATTAAAGTGGTTGTTTGAAAAGTGAATGAGAGCTGAGGGGAGAAAGTGGAATGAGTGCAGCTCTTTGGGAAAATGTTGACTCTGAAGAAAAGAAAAATGAAAAATAATGTAGGGTCACCAGAGGGTTTTCCTAAGGTATGAGATTCTAGAAGATATGTGTCCAGAGGAATGATTTAGAATGTAGAAAAAAATTAACGATGCAACAGAAAGCGGGGATAACTGTAGGAGTTAAATCCATGCAGAAACGAGAGGAGATGGTATCTAGAGCACAGGTGGAGGAGCTGGTCCATTCCTGGGTTAAGAGGCCTTTCTTCCTTTTAGTACTGAAAGTCCTGCATCCCAGGAAACTCTTGGTTCCAAGCAAACTCTCAATTGGGCTCATTAGTTGGCTTTTCCCATGGCAGACTTCTTTTCATCCTTCATGTATCTTCTCAAATGTCATCTCCTCAAGAAGTCTTCACTGACCACCCAGAAGTAGACCCCGCCTTCCACATTTTCCTTGATCTAAACAATCATACAATTTGTAATTACTGTTAAAATTTATTTAGTGTATCTTCTGCACTAGAATATAAGCCACATAAGGACTCATTAGTATTTTATCTTATTCATTGATGTGTGCCTTGTCCATTGGCAGAGAGATGTTCAATAGATGTTTTTGAATAAATTAATTAAATGAGTAGCAGAGTAATTTGGGTATACACAAGAGTTGACTAAGATGAATGTTATTCCAATTCAACAACATTTATTCAGCACCTACTAGTTCCCAAATATTATACTCAGCACTAGAAATAGAAAAATAGACAGACCTGGTCTCTGCTTTCCAGATGTTCAAAGAAAACAGACATGAAAATAAATGTACCTCAGTAGAATAGGTACAAGATACGGTAGGGCCAAAAGAACAGGGCAGTGAACCCAACTAAAGCAAGGAAAGGCTTTGAAGAATAATTGACACATTACACATCTTCAGGGATATGTAAAATACTAGGGAATGAAAAGAAATAAGCAAAGATGCAATATCTAGTAGCCCACTTCTCAGTGCTAACAAGGAAGCCTGTGATAATTCAAATCCAAAAAATTACCTGGCCACCTTGCCACATGGGCCAGCTTGCCTTCACCAGGAGGCCCTGGGAATTAAATCCTGGACCTCCTATATGGTAGACGGGAGCCCAATCGCTTGAGCCACATCAACTTCCCAGAAATTACCTTTAACTGCATACAATTGTTTTTCTTTTTAAGTGTAAGATTCTCTGTCATAGTTTATTCCACTTATTTATGTAAGTGTTTATTCTAAGGTCAATAGTCTTACTATATTTTTCCAAAGCATTATAATGAATGGCATCTATTCTTTTATTTTAAATAAACTTTATTAAAGTATAACTTATATACAAAAATGAACCCATTTTAAGTTTTATGAGTTTTTACAAATACATGCACTCATGTAACCACCCCTACCATCCAGATACAGAACATTTTTACCACTCCAAGATGTTGCCCATGTCCTTGTGCAGTTGATTCCTATTCCCCAGCCTTGATCCTAAGCAACCACTGTTCTGCTGTCTGTCATTCAAGATTAATTTTGACAGTTCTAGAATGCCATATAGATGGATGGAATCATGCGGTATGTGCTCTTTTGTGTCTTTCATTCAACACAGTGTTTTCGTGATTCATTCATGTTGGGTAATTCAATTTGTTACTTTTTATTACTGATAAGTATTCCATTATATGGATATATTACAATTTATCTGTTCATCCCTTGATGAATAAGTGAGCTGTTTCCAGTTTGGGGTTCTGAATAAAGCTTGTATGAATATTAATGCACAAGAGTTTTATGTACATATGTTTTATTTAAATAGAATAAATATGTATGCAGAATTAGAATTGCAGGGAGAAATATTAAGTATATGTTTAACTTTATAATAAAAAACCTGCCAAACTGTTTTTCCAAACTATTCTACACACCTTCCCAGTTACTCCACATATTTGTTCACACTTGATATTTATTGTAATTTTATTCATTCTGGTGGGAGTATAGTGGTAAATTATTATATTTTAATTTACATTTTCTGATTACCAAAGATGAGCAACTTTCTGTATGTTTAATGGTCATTTGTCACCTTCTTTGTTCTCCTAATCTATGGCTTCCCTTTTCATTTTGCTATTCTTCCAAAGAGCTGTATTTTAAAGTTTTAATTAAATTCAAATTATTAATTTTTCTTTTTGGCTACCATATTTTGTGTCTCATCTAAGAAATCCTTGTAAATAACATCACTTTTTAAGTATAAGTTTTAAATACTTTTTATTTTAAAATAATTTCAAACTTACAGAAAATTAGCAAAACTAATGGTATATATACCAAATGTTAACATTTTTCCCATTTGTTTTATCATTTTTTTCTCTACCTCCCAGACCCTCCCCATCCTAGTCTTGCTTCTGGCCTTACCCCCCATATAAATAGTTACATAATATTTTCTGAGTCATTTGAAAATGTTACATACATCGTGGTGTTTTACCCCTAAAGACTTCAGTGTTTATTTCCAAAGAATAGTGATACTAACTTATATAGCCACAGTATTGTTATCAACTTCAGCAAATTTAATATCAATATAATATTTTTTTCTTTTCTCCACTCCCCACCCCCACTTGCTGTCTGTGTCCATTCACTGGGTGACCCTCTGTATCTGTTTCTTGCCTTCTCATTTTTCTCCTCCAGGCTTCACTGGGATTCGATCCTAGGGACCTCCAATGTGGGAGAAAGGCACCCTGTCACTTGTGCCACCTCAGTTCCTGGTTTCTGGTGCGTCTCGCCTTGACTCTCCCCTGTGCCTCTCTTTTGTTGCGTCATCATCTTGCTGTGTGGCTTGCTGTGTGGCTTGCCGTGCGTCTGCGCGGGCCTGGCTGGCCTGCTCCCCTTTTTTTTTTACCAAGAGGCCCCAGGGATCGAACTGGGTCTTCCCATATGGTAGACGGAAGCCCAACCACTTGAGCCGCCACATCTGTCCCCTCAATATAATATTTAACCAATCTATCATCCATATTCCAGTTATGTAAAATGGCCCAGTAATAGCATGTTTATAAGTTTGTTAAGGTACAGACATACAATAAACTATACACAAAGTGTATAATAATCAGAATCAAGATAATGAACATACTCCTCATTCCCAAAAGTTTCCTCATGCTTCTTCGTAATCCAACCGCCCCCTATCCCTAGGCAACCAATGATCGCTATTGATCACTTTGTATTTTCTAGAAGTTTAAATAAAGGTATTTATGCAGGATTGACTTTTTAATCTGAATTCTTTCAGTGAACATAGTTACTTTTGTTTCATACATATTTATTATTTTTTTATTAATAAGTAGTAGTACATTATATGGATACAGCCCAATTTGTTTATCCACTCACATGTTGATAGACATTGTTTTGTTTTAGTTTTGGGCTATTTCAAATAAATCTGCTATGCATAATTATGTAAAGACCTATTTATGGGTTTATGCCTTCATTTCTCTTCAGTAAATATCTAGGAGTATAATGGCTGGGTCAAATTTTAAGTGTATGTTTAACTTTTTAAGAAACTGGCAAACTGTTTTCCAAAATGACTTTACCATTTTATATTCCCGCTGGCAATGTATGAGACTTCCAGTTGCTACAGTCCTCACCAACACCTGGTATTGTCAGTCTTCAAAATTTTATTCACTAGAGTTATCTCATTGTGTTTTTAATATGCATTTCCCTAAGGACTACTGTTATTGAGCATCTTTTCATGTGCTTATTGACCATGAATTTGTATATCTTCTTTGGTGAGATGTCTGTTCAAATCTTTTGTCTGTTTTTTAAATTTTAAGGATTCTTTATATATTCTAAATACATGTTACATTTTAAATGTTTTTTTGCACTTATTTAATCTCAGGTCTTGCCTTTTTCATTTTCATAACAATGTCTTTTAAAGGACACAAGTCTTAAATTTTGATGAAATCCAATTCATCAATTATTTTAAGTTTATGGTTTTTGGGTTTTTTGGTCATATTTCAGGAATCTTTGCCCCTGTAAGGTCTCTAACATCTCTAACATTCTGTTTTGTTCTACAAGTTCTACAGTTTTAGTTCTAACATTCAGGTCCATGATCAATTTCAGGTTAACTTTTGTCAAGGTGATATTCTCTCTCACTTTCTCTCTGCAGAGCCTATTGAATTTTTGCAGCATAGTATGTTGGCACCTTTGTAATAAATCAATTGACAATATAGATGAAACTAATTAACCATACATATGTTGGTTTATTTCTAAACTCTGTTCTTTCCCCTTGAGCTATACCTCCATCCTTATGTTAACACAACATTGTCTCAATTACTTGAAATCAGTTAATGTAAGTCCTCCAAATTTGTTCTTTTTCAACATTGTTTTGGCTACGTAAGGTCCTCTGAGTTACCATATAAATTTTAAAATCAGTGTGTTGATATCTGTAAAAAAAAATCATGCTGGCATTTTATTTGGAACTGAGTTGAATCTATATATTAGTTTGGGAGAACTTAACAATATTTAGAGGTTCTGTCCAAGAACATGATATAATTCTTCATTTATTTAGTCTTCTTTAATTTCTCTCAGCAATGTTTTGTAGTTTCAAGTGTATAGTTCTTGCACATCTTTTCTCAAATTTATCCCTATATATTTAATATTTTATACTATAGTAAATGGCATTTTAATTCTAATTTCCTCTTATTACAGTTTAAATAATCATTGTTTTGAATATATTAACTGTGTATCTTGCAACACTGACAAATTCATTTCTCAGCTATAATAGCTATTTTGTATGCATTTTGATTTTCTACAGAGATAATCACATCATCTATGAATAAAGATAGTTTTCCTTCTTCTATTTCACTCTGTACATCTTTTATTTTTCATGTGTTAGCATACTGCCTCAGGCTCCCAGTATAACAATGAATAGAAGCAGTAATAGTGGAAATTCTTGCCTTGTTTCCAATCTTAGGATGAAAGCTGCCAGTTTTCCAGGTTTTTTGTGTAGATGTCCTTTATTAGGTTGAGGAATTTTCCTTCTAGTCCTCTTGTGCTAAGTGTTTTAAATCATGACTAGAAGTTGGATTTTGTCAAATGCTTTTTGTGTACTACTGAGATGATTATGGTCATATGTTTTTTATAATTTAGATTTTTAATATGGTGAATTAATCACACTGATTGAATTTCAAATGTTAAACCAAGCTGACATTCACAGAATAAACCTCACTTGGTCACTATGCATTACACATTCTACATGTTGCTGGACTTTTTTGCTAAAATTTTGTTTAGAATTTTTGCATCAATGTTCGTGAGAGGTACTAGGTTATAATTTCCTTTTCTTTTAATGTCTTTGTCTGGTTTTGATACAGACAGTGAGTTGGTAAGTAAGGATTCCTCTCCCATTTTTTGGATGAGTTTGTGTAGAATTCATATTATTTCTTCCTTTATTGTGTCACAGAATTTACCAATGAAACTATCTGGCCTGGAGTTTTCCTTGTAAGAAGGTTTTTTACTATAAATTCAATTTATTTATAGATATAGGGATATTCAGATTATCTATTATTTCTTGAGTGAGCTTTGGTAGTTTGAATCTTTTAGGGAATTTGTCCATTTCATCTAAATTGTTGAATTTGTCTAAAATTGTTCATAATACTCATTGAGTATTCTTTTTTGTATCATCTAATACAGGATTCAGCCTAGGTAGTACATTTAGTTGTTTAGAGAATCATTATCAAGTACACAAATCCTTTAAGTTTTATCTCAAACTCTGTTCCAAGCTAAAGTACATATAGTATATATAGCTGCACAGAAGCTCATGTTGATTTAAATACTTCCTCTTCATCATCAATACCTTAGTACTCTTCTTATCATGCTTATAAACATCCACATCATTTTCCCTTGCATTTACAAATAACTTTCTAGACTTATTTTCTTTCTTTACCACTTTTATCACTTTTTACCCTTTTACCACTACACAGCATTTCTTAATAAAGTATCCATGTATTAAAGGATAATATACATCTTCCACTACCCAAAGGTTTATTGAAAGTATTGAAACAAAGTTTTTATTTGAGAACTTTAACCTTCTTAAGGTTGGAATAGCCATTGTAAAATCTAGCTGTTACATAACAAACAGTGTGATCCTAAGGAAGTTATTACCTTCCTTAGTAACTTTGTAACTTAGTAACCAGGAAAGGTAGTAACCTTACCTGGATTAGTTTACTTATCCATAAAAAAGAGAGAGAGATGTCATCGGCCCCATTCCATGGAAGGAATATTGTGGGAAGTAAATGAGGCTATCTATGGCACCATTCAAAAGTAAAGTATTAGCAATACTGTAAACAAATTATGAAGCAATTCAACTTTTATTTTTTAAATCAAATCATAAATAGCTGAGTTTACATTATTTTTAAAGAAAGTACAAGGAAACAAAAATATATTTTCCTGCTAAATTGGGAATTAAGTCTGGGACTTCTTATTACTGATCCCAATAATGCAAATAAATTCCATAAATAACAATGGTTTGACAATAATTCTATATGGGCATTTATTTGGCCACAATCTACAAAATTTTTAACAGCAACTTTAAATATCTATTTTGTATGGACTTGAAAGGCAGACTTTTAGCAGATTTTGACATTATGTAGATTACTAAAATAATCTGAATCTTAGACCTCTCACCTGTAAAATGCATATAATACTCACAAACTACCAAAGTTGTTGTGAGGATTAGAATGAATTTATGTTAAATACCTGCCCCAATGTGTGACATTCAATACATGATAATTCTTCAGTATTGCTTTACAAGAAAAAAAAACTAAACATAATGAAACAAAAATTGTCATAGTCAATAAATTCTGCCAATTCCTAATTAATTCTCTCTTGCCCTCTCGACTCCAATTGCAACACAAGGAACAGCAACAAATAAGGAACAGGAGCTGAAAGGCCATCCATAATTTCACCCTCCAAACGGATTGTTCCTCATCTTCCCATTGTGAGCCAAATGACTTCTTGCCTCCATGGTTTTTAATGAGAAATTGGCACTTAATTTTATTGAAGTTCCCTTGTATGTGACAAAACACTTCTCTCTTGTGGCTCTTTGAATTCTTTCCATATCTTTGGCATACAACAGTTTGATTACGTCATGGTGCGGATCTTTTCTGGTTTATTCCATCTGGAGTTCATTGAGTGTCCTGGATGTGTATATTCATGTCTTTCATTAAATTAGGGGAGTTTTCAGCCACTATTTCTTTGTATATCCTCTCTGCCCCTTTCTCTCTTTCTTCACCTAATGAGACTCCCACAATGTGTGTATTGGTATGAATGATGATGCATAGGATCCTAAGGCTCTATTCACTTTTCTTCAGTTTCTTTTCTTTCTCCTCCTCAGATTCAATGATTTCAATTATCTTATCAAGTTCACCGATTCATTCTTCAGCCAGTTCAAATCTGCTGCTAAACATCTCTAGGGAATTTTTCATTTCTGTTACTGTGGTCTTCAGCTCTGTTTAATTCCTTTCCATAATTTCCATTTCTCTATTGATATTCTTTGTGTTCACCTGTCATTTTCCTGATTTCCTTTACTTCTTTGTCCATGTTTTCCTTTAGTTCAATGAGCATATTTAGGACCATTTTGTAAAAGTCTTTGTCTGGAATGCCCCAGGTTTAATGCTTCTTATTGATGATTTCTCCTCTTTTGCCTGGCCTATCACTTCCTGTTTCTTTATATGTTTTGCAGCCTTTTGCTGAAACCTAGTCATTTTGAAATTTTAATGTGTGACTGCTGAAATTTAGACTCTGAGGTATCAGTTCCTTAAGCTTCTATCCAGCTAATATTATGATCATTTTCCTTGAATATTAGGAGCTGACAAAAATATATTTAAAGAGAAAACACCTTTCCCATTCTCTGCAGATTGACCTGTGCATGTGCTGTCCTTCAGTGCTTATCCATACAATTAGTTTAGAGAACAGCTTCAGACCAATGCATAGGGGCCTCCCTAATCCTCTTTATACATGTATGGTACCTTGGGCATGTACATGTGGCCCTTGTTATTCTTCCATTTGCAAGGTACAAATGTCCCTTTCTTTCCTAGGAAACAGTTTCCTCATGGTCCTGGGCACTGCAGTGGATGTCCTACAGCCAGCAATTCCTAGCTTCAGGGAGCACGACGTGACTGCTTTCCCACAGCCTACTGCAGGAGGGCTCTGTGCGCTGCATGCAGGGCAAGTTAGTTTGGAGATGGTGAGTCCCTCAGGCCACCACCAGGAAGATTGGGCCAGACATAGATACTCCCACTATGTGCATAAGGGTTACATTTGCTCCCTCTGGTACCTGGACCAATTATCCACAGTGTGATACAAGTATCTCACCGGCTCTGTGCCAAGCTGGTGAGAGGTGGGGGAGAGGCAAGCCAGGGCACCACAAGATCCTTCCAATTTTAAGTAGCCTTCTTCTTGATTTAGCACTCACCCTGTTATTGTCATCTTTCGTTTTCCGGAGTTTTGAGAAAGATATTTCTGTCAGTTATTGCTGGCTGTTCAAAGCTCCTGTGGGGAGACAAAGCTCAGAAGCATCTCACTCTAACATCTTGATTCACATTTCCTTGCCTTTTACATGACATATCAATTTTAATAAAAAACTATGATATATGATTTTATAAAATTCCATTTAAGAACTAATTTTCCTATTTCTTTATGCAAGTGGACCAAGAGAGATTATTAGATGATGATCCAGCTATACACTGCAGAATATTTCAAATATTTGTTCTTCATATCTAAGTTTCTTTTCCTGTTCCAGGATCTCATGCAGGATTACATTTAGATCTCATAATTAATTCCTTACACTTAACATGCCTGTGACAGTTTCTTAGACTTTCCTTGTTTTGAATGACATTGAAGTTTTGAAAAGTACTGGTCAGGTATATTGCAGAATGTCTGACAATAAGAATTTTTTTAACTTTATATTTTGAAATAATTTCAAACTTACAGGATAGAGTTTCTGAAATAACGCAAAACCCACATGGAGAACTCCAATATTCCCCTCCCCTTACATACCCAGATACCCAGAGCTACCAACTTTGAATATTTTGTCACATTTGCCATTTCTTTTCTTCCTTTCCCCCATTTCTTTTTCTCTCCTTCTTTCCTCTCCTTCTCTTTCTATCGGTCTATCTATCTATCTATCTATCTATCTATCTATCTATCTATCTTCCTATCTAGCTACCTATTTTCTAAACATTCGAACTGCAAAAACCACGCTCCTTTAATACTTGATTCTTCCATACATATTTCCTAAGAACTCACTCAAGGTGTCTTCAAGATTCATTTCTGTAGTAACATATAGTAAAACTTCATTCCTCCTCAAGGCTTAGTAACATTACAGTTTACATATATACAACATTTGGTTTATCCATTCATCTGTTGAGGGACACAGGTTGCTCCCATCTTTTGGCAATTGTGAATAATGCCATTATGAACACCATGTTCATAATGTGTACAAATATCTGTTCAAGACCCTGCTTTCAATTCTTTTGGGTATATACCTAAAAGTGGGATTGCCTGGTCATATGGTAATTCTTTACTTAACTTTCTGAGGAACCAACAAGATGTTTTCCACAGCAGCTGCACCATTTTACATTCCACCAGCAATGAGTGACTGTTCCTATTTCTCCACAGTCTCACCAACACTTGTTATTTTCTGATTTTTAAAAATATAGTAGCCATTCTAGTGGATGTGAAATGATATCTCATTGTGATTTTGATTTGCATTTCTCTAATACCCAATGTAGTTGAACTTCTTCAAATGTGCTTTTTGGCCAACTGTATTTCTTCTTTGGAGAAATGTCTGTTCAAGTTTTTGGCCCATTTTGAAATTGGGTTGGATGTCTTTTTGTTGTTGAGTTGTATGAATTCTTTATATATTCTGGATATTAATTAAACCCTCATCAGCTATGTGGCTTTCAAACATTTTCTCCAATTATGTAGGTTGTCTTTTTACTTTCATGATGTTCTTTGAGATGCAAAAGTTTATAATTTTGTTGCAGTCCTATTTACCTATTTTTATTGTTGTTGCTCATGCTTTTGGTGGAAGCCTAAGAAAACATTGCCTAACACAAAGTCCTGAAGAAGATTCTCTATGTTTTTTTCTAAGAGTTTTATAGCTTTGGTTCTTATAGTTAGGTCTTTGATCCATTTTCAGTTTGTTTTTGTATATGGTGTGAGATAGGGGTCCTCTTTCATTCTTTTGCATATAGATATCCAATTCTCCCAGAACCATTGGTTGAAGGGACTATTCTTTCCCAATTGAGTGTACTTGGAACCCTTGTCAAGAATCAGTTGGCCAGGGGAGCAGATGTAGCTCAAGTGGTTGAGCGCCTGCTTCCCACATATGAGGTCCCAGGTTTGATCCCTGGTACTTCCTAAAAACAAAAACAAAACAAATAAGCAAAACATATAGAAAAACCAACTCGGAGGGGCCAGTGTAACTCAGTGGTTGAGTGCCAGCTTCCCACATACAAGGTCCGGGGTTCAATAAACCCCTACTCCCGTACCACAAAAAAAAAAAAAAAAAAAAAAAAAATCAGTCACCCATAGGGGAGTGGATGTAGCTCAATGGTTGAGCACCTGCCTTCCATGTACAAGGTCCCAGGTTCAATCTCCAGCACCTATTGAAAAAAAAAAAAAAATCAGTTGGCCGTAGATGTGAAGGTTTATTTATGAACTCTCAATTTTATTCCATTGGTCTATTTGTCTGTCCTTGTGCCAGTACCATGTATTTTGATCACTATGGCTTTATAATAACTTTTAATTGGGAAGTGTGAGTCCTCCAACTTCATTCTTAATCAGATGTTTTTGGTACTTCAGGGCCCATTACCCTTCCATATAAATTTGATGGTTAGCTTTGCATTTCTGCAAAGAAGGCTGTTGGAATTTTGATTGGGATTATGTTGAATTTGTAAATCACTTTGGGTAGAATTGACATCTTAACAATATTTAGTCTTCCTATCTATGAACACAGAATGTCCTTTCATTTATTAGGTCTTCTTTGATTGCTTTTAGCAATGTTTTGTAGTTTACTGTGTACAAGTACTTTACAATCTTGGTTATATTTATTCCTAGATATTTGATTCTTTTAGTTGCTATTGTAATGGCTGTTAGAATTTCCACTGGGATTGCACTGAGTCTGTAAATTCCTTTGGGTAAAATTGACATCTTAACACTATTTAGCTTTCCATTTCATGAACATGGGATGCACTTCCATTTAATTAAGTATTCTTTTATTTCCCTAACAAATTTTTGCATTTTTTCCTGTGTATAATTCCATTACATCTTTGGTTAATTTTATTCCTAGATATTTTAGTTGGTATTTAAATGATTTTTTTTTCTTGATTTTCCCTCCAGATTGTTCATTACTAGTGTAGAGAAAAACTACCAATATTTGCATGTTTATCTCGTACCCTGTCATTTATTAGCTCTAGGAGTTTTGTTACGGATTTTTCAGCATTTTCTATATATAGGACAATGTCATCAGCAAATAGGGGAAAGTTTTACTTCTTCCTTTCCAATTTGGATGACTTTTATTTCTTTTTCTTATCTAATTGCTCTCACTAGAACTTCCAGTACAATGTTGAATAATAGGGGTGATAGTGGGCATCTTCATACTGTTCAGAGGGAAAACTTTCACCACTGAGAATGATGTTACCTGTGGGTTTTTCAGATATGCCACTTTTCATGTTGAGGAAATTTCCTACTAGTCCTAGTTTTCTAAGTGTTTTTATCAAGAAGGGTGCTGGATTTTTTCAAATGCCTTTTCTGCATCAATTGAGATGATTGTTTTTTCCCCTTCATTCTATTTATGTAGTATATTATGTATTACATTTTCTTATGTTGAATCACACTTGCATACCTAGGATAAATACTTGTTTATGGTGTATAATTCTTTTATTGTGCTGCTGCATTCAGTTTGCTGAATGCTTTGCGGAGGATTTTTAGCATCTATATTCATAAGGAATATTGGTATACGATTTTCTTTTCTAGGAGTGTTCTTATGTATGTCTGATATTAGGGTGATGTTGGCTTCACAGAATAAGTTAGGGAGTATTCCCTCCTCTTCAATTTTTTGGAAGAGTTTGAACAGGATTGATGTTATTTCTCGTTGGAACATTTGGTAAAACTCACCAGTGAAGCTACGTAAAACTATTGATTTATCATTAGTTTTTATGCATTTACATTTTAGCATCTGTAAGAAGTAAGAACTGTAGTTACATAAAATATACAATACACTAGTACTGGCATTTATAATTACCCATATGGTTACTTTTACTAGAGAGCTTTCTTTCTACTTCTTTGATCTACTGTGTAGCATCCAATTCTTTTTAGCATTTTCTGTGGGGCTGGTCTAGTGGTGACAAACTCCCTCAGTTTTTGATTATTTGGTAATGTCTAAATCTCTCCCTCATTTTTGAAAAACAGTCTCCCCAGATATAAAATTCATGGTTGGCAATTATTTTATTTCAGCATTTTAAATATTTCATCTCAGTGCTTGCCTCCATGATTTCTTATGTGATATCAGCACCAAATCTTATTGGGATTCCCTCATACATAACTCATTGCTTTTCTATTTCAGCTTTCAGAAAACTCTGCTTGTCCTGGGCATTGGACAATTTAATTATGTGTCTGGGTGTGATTTTCTTTGAGTTAATCCTGTTTGGGGTTCATTGGCTTCTTGAATGTGCATATTCATGTCTTTTGTTAGATTTGGGAAGATTTTTGTAATTATTTCTTTAAATATTCCTCTGCCCCTTTCTCTTTCTTCCTTCTGGGACTCCCATAATACATATATTAGTATGCTTGATGGTGTCAAGCAGGTCTCTTAGGCTCTGCTTATTTTTTTTCTTTTACTTTCTGCTCCATAGCCTGCATCATTTCATTGTCTTGCCTTCAAGATCACTGATTTTTTCTGCCACCTCCAATCTAAGGTTTAAATTTGCTAGGGAATTTTTAAATTTCATTTATTGTGTTCATTAACTCCAGTATTTCTCTGGAGAGATTCCCATATTATTCACTACTGTTCTCTTCATAGCCTTTAGTTCTTTCTCCATGTTTTCTTCAACAAATTATAGCAAATTATAAAAACAAATTATAGCTCCAAATCCACATATATATTTCAAAGACACTCACATTGAGAATGTCTAAATATTCACTACATCCTCCATTACCCTTCAGAAGGGTACCCCCTTTCATCTAGGTATGCAAGTCAGAGGACTAGAGGTCTTTCATAAAGTTCTTCTTCCCCCATATTTATCCAACAATCTTATATACTTTGTTTCTTGAAGACGTCCACTTGTCTTAACAGCCAGTCACCTGTGTAGTTCAAGGTAAATCATCTCTCACCTGAAATACTACAATGAATGCACCAAGTCTCCCCTATTCATTCTAATCCCTCTCTGATCTATTTCCTGCACTGTAGCCAAAGTATTACTGTTTTGTTTTTTAAATGCCCTAGTTCCCTCTTCTCAAAATACTTCATGAAAGGGCTGTGCATTTTGACAAAGCCTTACAATAAATGTATTGTAAAACAAACTAAAAAAAAAAAAAAAAAATTCACTCCTTGTATAAAACCCTTTAATGTTCACCCCCATCCAAATCCATAATCCACAATATTACTAAGAAGGTCTGACATGAATTGGCCCCTGCCTCCCTTTCTAGCCTTATCTCATATCACTCCCCTTTGCTTTATGACATCTCACTGCACCAGTCTCTTTCTTTCTTCAAGTATCCTATGTGCCCTCCTACTACAAGACATTTATAGGTACAATTCCTCTCTGTAGGATGTTCTCCCAATCTATACTACACTCTTTTTTACCCCACTGATTCCTAATGTTTCCTTGAGCTATCAAGCATCACTTCCTCAGGGAAGTTTGCAGTTAGAAACCAAGACCTTTACTTCAGTTTGCAATTACATAGGTATGTCTTTGACTATTTGGATTAATATCTGTCTTCCTTACTTCACCATAATTTCATGACAGCAGGACAGGACTTGTATCTTTTTCTACCGTCATTACATCTCTAGCACAATCACAGTCCTGGGCACTTAGTAAGCACCCAAATATTTGCTGAGTAAATCATTTAAGATTACGGGGTACATGCAATTTGCACCTGTAGCCACTAGAGGCTGTATTGCTTCTCTTTTATATTCCTCTGTAACACATGATCTGTGAAGATTCAGATAATTTTTTTAAAAGTTTGTTTAACTTACTACTATATATAAAATTGCAGCGATTTCACAATCACATACTACTTATTACCAAGTGTATGTATACTAAGTGATATTACTTAAAAAAAAAAAGACTAACTGTATTCAGATTTATTTAAAAAGAAAACTTTTAATTGTCATATTTGAATTGTTCGGAAACTTACAAAATAAATGCATAACTATTAAAATTGAAAGTAGACACGTGTCCACATACCAATAAAAATTATCTAGTTTACATCTGCTGAATGTTTACCACATATAGATGGTATTAAAATTTTAAGTCAACCAAAAACTTGCCTTTATTTGTGGCAGATTTAAGATTACTAAAACCAAAATTAAATCTACAAACAAAAAAAATGGTTGAAGTACTTGAAAAAAAAAGCCATCTTTTAAATTTTCATCTTTAAGTTATAAACATCATTGACTATACAAATCATTCAGACAAAACATTAGCTGTAAAGACCTAGCTAGATTAGTGCTACTCTTGCTAAGTAGGAAGAAAAATTTCCAACATCAATAATAAATTATTATAGAGATCAGTAATTAATAATTTAGTGTACAACTTCTTAAACATTTTTAATTGATAAGTAAATCCTTTATATATAGTGTAAAACATATGTATCTAATGGTAAGATTGGCCAGTTGATTTGCTATGGGCTTAGAAGGTCACATAAACAAGTCCATGGTTATAGGAAATAGAATCAGGAAACTACAGATTTGTATAGAAAGCCAATCACGGAAGAACTTCTACATAATGCTTCTTAAACTCTCTGAGGAACCATATTTTAAATCTATTTTTAATTTGCCTTTCAGACCTCAGCCCTAAATAAAAGTTATTCCCTTTGGGCCCTACTGAATTTTTTTTTTCAGGCTTTAGCTGCTAAAACAGTTGATAATTATTTTGCTTGTTTGATTGTTTAAACCCTGCCAAGTGTCCTCAATATAAATTAATATTGCATTATTAATAACTGACTAGTAACATTTATTGTGTACTACGTGTAAGGCACTGTGACAAGTACTTCACAAATGGTATTTCATCTTATCTTCCCAATTCCATGTTCTTTCATTACCCTCTTTGACAGATGAATGCAAGTGAGGCTGGGAGAAGTTAACTAACTTTTTAAAGGACTCACAGCAAATAATTGGTAGAACTGCAGTTTGAATTTAGGCTCTTCGACCTGATAAACACAATTCTCTTTAGGAACACTGAGTGCAAGAGATTTCTAAAACTCCCACTACAGAAATGGAAATATTGTATATACACAATGCATTTCTAATCATGCCTTTCCGTGCCATTCATGATTCCCTCCCATTCCTCCATTTCTCACACTGGTTCCATTTTCAGTCCCTCTGGCACACTCAATTATGGTAAGGATCAGCAATCCCTTTTGCTAAGAAAACCCTTTAGGATAAAAAAAATGGCTATTTTGATAATATTTTCCTATGAGCTGAGATTTTTTTCTTCGTGGATTTTAATATATAGCACAGAAAAATATTTAGCATTAGAACATAAGGAGGTAATGTTCTATTAAAAAATACTTTTACATTCTTGATACTAACGCAATGCTAACTTTTTTTGCAACAAAAAAATCCTCCCACAACCTAATTCAAATGAAAATTTTACTGAGCCTGGATAAACTGAAATTAAAGTCTATGCTTAACTGTTAGCATACCTTTACATGTAAACCGAAACCAATAACCTGACCTAAGGTTATATAAGAATGCTCTATTTTTATTTTTCCACAGAGCTAAAGGAGATACTTTACTGCTTCAATGTAATATGTAACTTACTGTTAGTCATAATAACTTCTACCTATTTATTTTGGAGTTTATTGGAATCCGTACAATATAATAAAGGAAACCTAAACTCTGCAAAAGTGGCAATTGGTCTTTGTGTGTTTGTGTGTGAGAATGTGTGTGTATGTGTCTGTGTGCTTGTGATGAAAATAGAAGGTATTAGGAATAGCGCTCAAAAACTGTCGATTGAACAGCCCCATAACTAACTCTGATTGTAATCAAGGAAGGAAAAAAATAATAAACTTTGAATTTCCAAATATAAAGCGTTTACTTACTTTTTATTCTAAAGCTTGATAAGGAAATAAAAATTCTCTAAACACCCATCTTTTAAAGTAACTGAGTTTCACACAATCAAAACCTTGGCTCCAACCTAAATTGATTCGTCAGAAAAGCTGCAGGAATCAGTGGGGAGAAAATGTCTTTGGACCTCAGACGGCTGACATTAGTTCCTTTCGATCCTTCTTGGAGGAGTTGACTTGTCACATCATTGAACGTCCCTAGGCTGCAGTTTACTTACCTCTCTAGGGGTGGGCTGCATTTGATATTTTCAAAGGCGCCCTGTTGTGCGAATTGTGCGTTAAATCCTAAGTGTTTATGGAGCACCTAATAGTTTGTGGGCCAAGTCTAAGCTATCCGGGCACTCACACATCAAGGACAAGCCAAACCTTTTTCCTTGTGGTTCCCCACCTCAACCCCCCACTTTATTACAGGGCTAACCCTGGGGCGGGAAGGCCTCCAGGGCATCAGACACCTGGCTGGGAAAGGAAGGAAGAGGAAGGAAGCCAAGTTCTGAATACTACCCTGGGCATTTGCTCCTCGGGCGGAGAAAATGTCCTCAAAACACAGCAAACAGCGAGAAAAAGTGAAGCACCCAAAGCAAGTAGCGCGTCTGTGAGGTCATTTTCGGTGCCGTAGCACCTCAGCGCACTGCTCCCCGGACTTGACTTAGGGCTCATCCGAGTCAGGCCCAATTTCGGAAATGAGACTTCCTCAGTGCAGAAGGCAGAGCCTAGAGCCACTGACGCTCTGGAGCGGGACTCCCCTCTGCCCCTGAAACAATCGCCTGGAGGATATCCCTAAGCCACCACCAAACCACCACTCAAACACAAAACGCCCCCTAACATCTACCGGTTCAGCCTTCTGCTCTCGCGATAATTATAGAGCCACACCCCCTCATCTCCACGCCCCCATCTCCTCCACTGGCCAATCGTTGAGAGTTGGAGGCGGGGCTTCGCTTTTGAAAGGAAGCGAGGCCTTCAATCCTGGTTCTCTAGTTCTGGGAACCGGCGGGGCCGAGGCGGGGCTCGAGCGGAGGTGGGGGGGGCCCGGGGGCGGACACGCCCCATCTCTCGCGAGACCGATACCAGGAAGACGCCTGCAGAGCCCGGCTGCTGGTGCAGCGGCGGCTGAGGCAGCGGGTACTATTGCAGCAGGACTTTCTCTCCGAGCCCACGCCTGGTCTCCGGGTGGGGAGGCGGGACGGGGCCGGACGGGCCTGTGGGGGCCTGTGGGGGACCGCCGTGCCCGCTGCGGTGTAAGAGGCATTCGGGTTGCGGCCTGTCAGACCCAGTTAGGGAGGTGCCCACACTCCTGACAGGATAAGATGGCGGCTGGAGGTAGTGGCATTGGTGGTGGCGGTGTGAATCCTTTCCTCAGCGATTCGGAAGAGGACGACGACGAGATAGCTGCGAGCGAGGAGCGGCGGTCAGGACTTCGGCTGAGTGCTGGGGGTGGCCTAGATCCCGGCTCCGCAGGCTCGCTGTCGCCACAGGATCCGGTGGCCCTGGGGAGCTGTGCGCGGCCGGGGCTCCCTGGGGAGGCGGCGGCCGCAGCGGCGCTGGGGGGCAGCGGGGAGACCCCGGCCCGATTGTCAGTTGATGCGATCGCGGCCCAGCTGTTGCGCGATCAATACTTGCTGACCGCCCTGGAGCTGCACACCGAGCTGCTGGAGAGCGGCCGCGAGCTGCCTCGGCTGCGTGACTACTTTTCCAACCCAGGCAACTTCGAAAGGCAGAGCGGGACCCCGCCTGGGGTGGGAGCTCCGGGGATCCCTGGAGCATCCTGTGCTGGAGCTGCTGGAGGTCGGGAGCCGAGTACGACGTCGGGCGGTGGACAGCTCAGTAAGCGCATGCAGCCTGTTGCCGTCCGGCGGGATTGCCGGGATTGTAAGGAGTTATACTGGGGAGACTGGTAATTCTGGGCGGGATACCCAGTGTAGAAACAGCTCAGGCAGCGAGAGGGTGGGGGGTGGGGAATCTTTGCAGTAGAAGCAAAAGTATCGGGCAATGACTGTTCTTGCTGCCTCCAACCCTTGCCTGAAGTTGCACTCTATTGGCGTTGGTATTTATAAAATATCAGGAATCTAGTGCACTGGCTATTACTGAACTCCAGAAGGCTCGGGTATAAACTGGCTTACGGTTCTAATTACATTTCCTTTTTCTTAAATACATACTCTCAGTAATTCTCTGATTCAAAGTGTTGTTTGTCTTGCTAGAGTGCGAGTTCCTCGAGGGAAAGGTGCCTGTTTGTCTTGGTGTCTCATTCACCAGACAGTGAAAAGAATAGGAAATGTGGCTCTATGCGAAATGAGATTCACCCTTTAAGAGCCTTTCTGTTTGGGATGACTTTCTCACTCCAAAATTGGGTCTTCTGTTGCACAAATTTTCTCTTTAAATAAAGTAAACTTAATTCGTTTTCAACCCTTTGATTTCAGTAGTTTCAAAATTACAGGAGATCCGAGGAGCAGGGCAGGCACGTTCTAACTCAGTCTATCTCATAGTCACAGCCCCTAACAGGCTTTTTTTTCTGCACAAGTTAAGGAATTTACTTTTTTATCTTGTTAAAATTATTTTTAGAAATATAGAGTAATCATTTCTCCATCAAATATTTATAAACGTTTCTTAATGGCTTGGAAATGTACTATCAACGATGTACCGTAGGATTCCCAGTATCTCCTGGGAGGAGTTTTATTTTCCCATACTGATGGTATGAGGTGTTTAATTGTGTGGTATTAGGCCATAAGCAAATGTTAGCTACACAATTTTAAAACTGAAACCTAATTGATCATTTTTCACTCACCTTTTCCCTATACCTTTGAATGGTTCCAGAGACTTAACAAATGCAAAGAATGCATTTGCTCAAAAGGTTAATCTTAAGCACATTTCTCTTTTGGCCATGGAATTTTCTGTTGGTATAACTTAGTTACTCAATATGTAGTCTAATCCTTTTCAGAAAGAGATTTTCTCATCGCTGCCCTTTAAGACAATATAACGTGACAAAGGACAGTGTAAAAATTTATTATGTTTTTCTAAGATTTATAAATAATCTAAGAATGATCATCTTCACCTGGCCAACTCTTACTAATTCATCAAGACCCAGCTCAGATGTCACCTCTGTAAAGGCTTCCCACATTCCCCAGGCCTAGTTAGGTGTTTGGTTCTTTTATTATACTGCTTTAAATTTTAGCCTTTACTTCTTTTGTATTTTATTTGTTGACATTATCATTTTCTCCATTAGATAGTCTGTTGTTGATGGGCATCTTTATATTCCCCACACTTTGTACATGTAGTCCTTGGCCTTCTTTTGAAAAACAATTGAATTGCATCTGCTGTATTTTCTACTCTGTTACTATAATGAAATGAATTATTCTTTACTTCATATCCTCTATTAATTTAATTTTAAAGAATTGCTTTACCTTTTTAGTCTACCTTACTGCCTTGATATTGTTTATGGTGAAAATTTCCTCTCAGTTATAAACTTTTTATGGAAGTGTGATAATTTAGACTCACTGACTATTTTAGCATTGTTTTAGAGTGAAAATTTACTTCTAAATGCCTTTGTGTTATACATTTTTAAAAAATATTTTTTAGGAGGCATCAAGAGATTGAACCCAGGACATGGGAAGCAGGTGCTCAAACCACTACGCTACACCTGCTCCCTATTGTGCATTTTTATTCTTGAAATAACTTTGTGATTAAAAATTATAAATTTCTTTGAACTACTACTAAATAGTCATGTGCTCCTGTACTTTTCATATTATCCTCATTTATTTGGACCTTTTTTTCATATAGTAAATGGAAAGTTACTATATTTTTAAGTAATTACAAAGCAAATTAAATTCAAGGCACAAAGTTATAAAATATAGATGAGCAAAAGAAAAGAAGCAAAATTATACATATTCTCACCACCCCCGTTAACTGCCTTTCCTGTCTTTTCTAAGCATATATTTTAAAAAGCAAAAATTGGATTAAACTGTTTTACATAGTTTTTATACTTAATCTATGACTGTTTCTTCATGTCACTAAATATTTTATAACATAATTTTAAATTTCATAATGGTATTGCATTAATAAATAGTCATAATTGATTCAACAAGCCTTTATTTTCAGACATTTAGATTTCTCAATTTTTCCCTTTTGTAAACAAATTTGTGATTAATACCCTCTTAGCAACGTATTTTCACCCATCCAGAATTATTTCCATAGGATAAATTATTTGAAATGGAATTACTGGATCAGAGGTTATTTTAAAAATTGAAATATTTTGATTAGTATAGGCAGGTTGCCTCCTAAAAATGATTTTACTTATTTTCATTTCTTTTATCATTGTATGAAAATGTGCATCTGAAAGGCTTTCTTGTTGCTGGTTTTGACTTGAATTTATTTGGAGTTTCAGTGGTTTTATCTAAATGGCTTTTCTAAGATTTCTTCTACCCTCCCTTGCTGGTTTCTTTCCCTCCCTTCATCCTTGACTTGCAAATACGTGAGTCCTTTCTGCCAGTCTTTCTCTTTTTTTTTTTTATCTTTAAATAACACAACATAGAATGATGAGAATAACAATTTCAGAAGTGTATTTCTTACATAAATGAGCACCCAAAGCTTTTTATTTCCTTCATTTCATCCATTTTATTATGCATGTTTTTTTTCACTTTATAACGTCTCTGAAATTGGGATGTGGCTTATAATCAATAATGTATCATAGTTTATTTAGTAGCCTTTTTTTTTTAGTGTTACATAAAATAATAGTGCAGGTTGCAATTGATGGCATCTTATATTGGATTGTATAGGGTTTATGCTTTCTGTAGTGGAGATTTGAATTGAAGTTCATAAAAAATAGTCGCAATTGAGGCATGTAATATGTCTTCGTGATACATTTCTGTTACTGAGAAAACTGGCAATATTAGAAATACAGAAATTCCTTGTTTCAAACTTTATATTGTAATAATACTAAAAAATGTATTTATTGAGAACCTTCCACACAGAAAGTTGTTTTATTTAGGTATTTCAGTATGTTATTTAATTCTTATAGTGACCTTACAAGTGAAATATTCTAATTTAACAAAAAAAGTTGTACAGTCTTGAAGCTTGTTTTTATAGGTGTAATCTAAGTCTATTATGAACCTTTTTTTTTTTTTTAACCATCTCACAGGTTAAAAAAGAAAACCAGCAAATTGCAGTATGTTTTCTATCTTCAAACTATTATACTTTTTAGGAAAAAAGAAAAATATGGAGGAAATAGTGAGTAAGTGGGTTTTTATACATGTTCTCTCTTAATTTTTATACCACCTTATATTGTAGGTATTGGTATCCCCAGGGTACAGATGGCAACACAAAGGCTTGGAGAATTTATATAACTTGCCCAAGTTCATAAAAACTTTTAAATGGTATAGTTAGGATTCAAAACTGGATTTGTCTGACTCCAAACCTCTTAATCTTTTTTCTCTTCATTGCCTCATAAAATAAGTTTTATGATATTCTGTTATATTGGCTGTTAGGTCATTTTTTTTAGCAGTACTTGACATTCAGCTGAAAAGAAATAGGAAATTTCTTTTATAAGTCTAGGGTGCCCTGCTATACCTGATCCAAAAAGACATTTCATTCTAACATTTGCTATAATTTGAAAATCTACCTTGATGGCAGGCTAGTTAGCATTTGTAAATATTATTTGACAGGCACTATATTTTTCCATCAAATTTGAGGTAAAATTTACATACAATAAAATACATCCATTTTAAGTGTACAGATCAATGAGTTTTAACAAATGTATTCAACCATTTGACAACTACCACAATTAAAGTATAGAAAATTTCCATCATTTCCAGAATTCCTTCATGTTTCTTGATACTCAGTACCTCTACTCCCATCCCTAGATAACTACTGATCTTTATAGAACAGGGTTTTTCAACCAGGCCACTACTGACATTTTGGGTCTGATAATTTGTCCTTGTGGGGACTGTCCTTTGCATTGTAGGATGCTTAGCAACCCTTGCCTCTACCCACTAGATGCCAGTAGTATGTCCCTTTCCCCCAACCTTACTCCCAGTTGTGACAACCAAATGTCCCTAGCCAGGACTAGGGGGATAGAATTTCCCCTGGTTGAGAACCATTTCTATAGACAAGTTTTACCTGTTATAAAATTTCATATAAATGGAATCATAAAGCATATATTCTTTTGTGTCTGGCTTCTGCTCAGCATAATGTATTTGAAATTCATCCATATTTTTGTGTGTATTAGAGTTCATTCCTTTTTATTGCTGAATACTCAACATATATACCATAATTGGTTTATCCATTCACCTATTGGACATTTATGTTATTTTCAGCTATTCTTAATAAAACTGCCATGTACATGCTTTTACAGATTTTTACATGGATATAGGTTTTCATTTCTTTTGGGTAATAGCTAAGGAGTAGAATTGCTGGGTCATATAATTAGTGTATGTGTAAATTTATAAGAAACTGCCAAACTGTCTTCCAAAGTGGTTGTATCATTAAACTTCCACCAGATGTGCCCTACCACATCCTCATATACATTTGGTATTTCAGGCTTTTTAATTGAAGTCATTCCAGTGAGGATGTACTGTTATCTCCTTGTGCTTTTTTAGGGAGAAGGGAGTGGGTTTAAAACGTTTTTTATTTTGAAATATTTCAAACTTACAGGAAAGTTGAAGAATTAATATAAAAATTGTACAGTGAATTCCATTATACCCATATTCACCAATGTCATTATGGTTTTAATTTCCATTTCTCTGATGACTCATGATGAGCCTCTTGCTGTGCTTGGCATATATTTCATGAAGTGTCTGTTCATATCTTTTGCCCATTTTTTAAATTAAAGTTTTTTGGTGTTTTTTTTTTTATTTTTTATTTTTAGGGGGATGTCATTATTAAGTTGTAAAAGTTGCCCAAGTCCTGTATCAAATATGTTTGTTGCAAATATATTCTCCCAGTTTTTGGTTTGCCTTTTCATAATGTCTTTTAAACAGAAGTTTTTAATTTCATGAAGTCAAGTTTATCAATTTTTTCTTTAATGATTCTTGCTCTTTGTGTCCTAAATAAAAAATATTTGCCTATCCCAAGGTTGTAAAGATTTTCTGGTATATTTTATTCTAGACCTTTTGTAGTTGAAGCTTTTATTTTTAGGTCCATGATGACAGGAACTATGTTTTGATGAAGGTATCATGGAAAGAAAGAGAAGAACTATTCCTTAACTTTGGGCCAGATATTTATAGTGCAAACTTTTTAGTACAGTTTAAGTACAAATGTGCTGTGTATGTCAAAAATATCAATGCCTGTAAATGCCCTGAGTCAGAAAATAGATAAATGCTGAAATATTTCTCCTGTAAAACTGTGCTTAGTAACCATCTTCTGAATGGTTTGTGACTAAGCTCCTGTTTACACATATTATATTTTAGGAATTCTGAGGATAAATCTTTATGATTGAGCTACTGCCCATTTTTAAAGTTTCTCTATATTAATTCTAGCATGCTGATTGTTGCTAGTTGTGTTATGATTTTATAATAGAGACTCAATAAGCTCTTGTTGGTTGGTTACAGACAGTATAAAGATTGTAGTATGGTTTATCTAAAACGTTAATTTATTTTTGTTTATATTTTGATTGGTGTGTATCTTATCTGAAAATTCAAAATACACTTCAAAGTAATAAATGTATAACCTACAAGTAGTATTCTTTCCTTAGTAAGGTTTAAAAATAATTTAATTTTGCAAGACTTAGTGACTTATTGCCCTAAAAATCTGCTATTTAAGGTTTATATTGTAATATAGTAGTGCTTTTAACATAAGTTAAGAAGTCTTTTTACTATATTTAATCGTTTTTTTCCTTTCTTTTTAAAAAACAAGTCAATTTTATTGATACATATTAATAAAGCATACAATCCATCCAAAGTGTGTTTTTTTTTTCTTGAACAGAGAAATAATCCAGATTTACAAAACATCTAAACAGTAAAAGCTTGATGTTTAGAAGTTTGATGTTTTTTTGTAGAAGACTATTTCTTTAAGTAAACAGAATAACTTTTAACAAATGTTCTAAGGAAATCTCCGTGTTTGATAAAGTGTTGTAGTATCATTGCAATATTTCTGCTAGATCTACTTGATGAACTAACTATATACATATATGTATACACCCACAGACATTTATACTTTTTTCCTATTTTTGCCAATTGAGCCAGAATAACTTCCATTTAATAGTTGTTTTGCTTTGCAATTAGATTGCAAGATAAAAATTATGGCAATGACACTGTTCGACACTGAGCAGATTGTAGTAATTTAGCCAGAGAAATGCTGGATCCAATTGAAGCATTAGTCCCCTAGTCACAATTGGGCTGTAATTTCTTAGATTGAGCCCAGTTCTTTGCACAGTATAGAAAGTAAATGGTCAAGTGGGGAGGGCAAATGACTTATGCCTTTCATCTGATGGATTTCTTTTATTCTGTACATACAATGCTGTCAAATTTTTATAAGGCAGCTAATCAGAAGAGAGCAATTTATGATTGAATGTAAACATTTCACTTGAGAGCCTGTAGCCTTCTTGAGTCATCTTCCTCCTTTTTTATAATCTTCCGTCTAATGATCCTATCTTTTCTCAGAACTCTTTGAGGATACATCTCTCACCATGTTCAGTGTTCCTTTCTTAATATCATCAGTGCTGAGATGACATGATTGCTTTCTTCCCAAGTTCCCATCTCTTCTACGTTCAAATTAGTTCCTCCCTATTAGGTTGGAATTGGGTTCATTGTTCCTTTGCCTTCTGAGAGAGAAAATATTAATAGAATATGTCTAAAATTTAATAGGTTCACTGCTTTTAGCTGAATGAGACTTTTCACTATTGTCTGGACCATAGCCCTTCTTAAATACGTTGGTTGTGTAACTCATTTTTCTTGTCTATGCCTTTCCAATAGCTTGAAAATTATTACTTCTTATGGAAATTTAATCAGATATTTTAAGTGCCTAGTACAGTGACTTCAATATAGTTGGTATTCAATATTTGTACATTAATCGATATTATTAAATTGTGCAGTCAATTAAGGATCATTAGGGTTCCAGACAAGTTTAGTGCATGTCCTTGGGCTAATACTCTTGATGGAGTGTCAAGACTAACGCATGAAAGAGCTATAGAATAGTCTTCTGTGGTATAGATAATAATATAAATGTTCAGATGAAGAAAAATCATTGTTGCTTGTGGTAATGAAATGGCCTTTGTGGAGAAAATAAAATTTGTTTGACCCTCAAGGATGGGTAAATTTTGAATCAAATAGTAATCTTATTATTTGGCCCTATTTGGACCCTATCCTGTATAAGGAAAGGAAAATGAAGTGAGGATTAAAAAAAGAGATAATTAATTTCTTTTTCTATTTTGCTTTGTTTAATGTATCATCTGGGAACATACAGCTCTCTACATACCATTATCTAACTTACCACTTACTGATTCCATTTGGGTAGTTGTAAAACTGCAGTATGATATTTCAAGCTGTTATAGTACTCTAAAAGGAAGCAAGATAGGGATATTAATATGGGAAAGCAGATCTTATTTCTGGCAAAATCTAAATTACACGTCCTATTTTTCAAATAAAAAGTTAGGGATGATTTCCAGAATGCTTTTTTTAAAAAAACTTTGGTTGGAAAAACCTTCCAGAATTGGTATAATTTTCAATTTTGTTTGGTATTTTTGAGGCCGAAAACTAAATTTGGTTAATTTGGTTTTATATAGCTTTTAACTGCCCTACCCCCGCCGCCCCACCATGGGTTAATGGTCATCAACTGGAAAAGAACATTTACCTTGGTATAAAAATTCAATCTATTTAAATATGAATTACAAATATCTGTTGAGAAAGGTCTTTAATATTAAGGGCCTATTTTTTTTTTTCTCACAAGTAGATTTTATTGGCTTCCACTCAGATTTGATGATAAAATGTATTTTGTTTTGTTTTGTTTTTTTACTTATTTGTATATCCAAAACATACTTGTTGATATTTTAATAAAGCGTGTTTTGCTATTTGATCATATTTTGAGCACAGTGGTTCTTTGATTTTGGGGGGATTTGCTTACACCTGGTTGATCTGCTTCAATTCTCTTATATAAGTATTTATTAAGCATAGATTCCTTATAGATTTCTGAGAAATGAATACCCAATTCACTTTAATATAGCAACAATATTTACTAAGATTTAACAAAAATAACACTTTACAGGAAGGATAAAGGACAATAATCTAGAGCTGATGGGTTTGGATTATAGGAAGGCATACGACTGATTTCTCACATTGGTATGAACAAATAGAGATATATGGGCTTTATAAGAGCAGCTGTGGGAAGATGTGTAACTGATAAAGTCCATACCAGCTATAGTTGTTTTCTTTTAAAGGAGGTAACAGGACTGAACCTGGCACCTCGTACATGGGAAACAGGCGTTCAAACCCCTGAGGTATACCTACTTCCCCCCTCCGCCGCTATAGTTTTGGACTTGGCCCCTTTGAAGACCACTGGACTTGTAGTACCCATGACAAATAAACAAATAAACCTAGTGTGATAGCTTTTACAAGTAAAGGCATTAAAGATTGAAAACAACCTAAATGTGCAATGGGGGATTGGTTAATTAAAACAGAATGATCTATATATGCTAATGTGGAATGATCACCAAGATATAAAGTCAATAGATTAGGATACAGCCTTTATATATGGTATTTTTCCATTTATGTACAAAAAGAAATTTGCATACAGCTAACATATTTCTAAAAGAACACATACAATTGAGTCTATACAATGATTGCTTCTGCAGAAGAGGATTGTAATTGGGAGGTGGGGGGTGGGCTTAACTTTTCTTT